>JAKCPB010001286.1:0-37901 GCA_021442155.1 Cymbidium sinense
TTTTTAGAAAGTTTGAATTTATTACCATAAAAATAAAGGATACAATGTCCTTAAAAGGGGTAAAGCACAAGTTCTAATGCTCAGAGCTATAAGAAACCTAAAGAGCTAAACCCCATCTAAGTAAATAATTAAAGAGCAAATACAATTTTAAAAGCAATGAGAAAAGACCCAAAATAAGACTAATATAACTCAAGAAAGCAATAAAGACTAGTCAAAGAGTCATGATCCTTTTGAGAAGTCAAGATAAGCAAGATCCACATCAACAATACTGAGTAAAGATCATTCCATCTATGAAGTTCCAACCTACAAAAGAAATCTACAAAACACTATAAAGGCAATGGTCATAGCTCAAGAGAAAAAGATAAAGTGGACAATTTAGAAAGAGCTATAAAAGAGAAGGCTCGCTCAAGATCATCTCAAGGGCAATACATATGAGCATCCAAACTTCATGAGAAGGGTTACAATCATATGCTACCAACTAGAGAAGATATGAGGAAACATCCATCATAAGATACCGATATAAGCAACCATCCAAGGCAAAATAGTCCATAGTGATCCCTCCACCAAATAAATAGAGAAAATAGCTAGCAAATAGAACCCACCAACCAAAAACCAACATAATAAACCAATCACTTAAAGCCAACATCCGAAGTTACAACAGGATCAATGGCCAAGCTAAAATAAACCAAGCAGTAACTCCACCAAAGGCACCACCAATAGGAAGAGAAACACGGAAAAGGGGCAATTAGCATAAATAGGGGGAACAACACGATCGAGCAAAACAGTCCCAAAAGGCAAAACAACAACCAACAACTATCTCGAGAGCACTAGCAATCCAAATCCAAGAGAAAAACCTCTACCCAAATAGCAAAATAGTAGGAGATAAGCAGCAACAGAGAGAGGAAAGCCATAGCATAGAGAGGCCAAGAGGGTATCCAAAAATTACCATCAAAACCACCACCAAGGTAGCCAAAAGAACAGCAAATCCACAACCACCAACCAAGAGAAAAATATCAAGAAATAAAGAGAGCCAAATAACCTAGAGGGAGTCAATACCAATAGCCAACATAAATCCCAAAACAACAAGCCACAACACAAGCATCCAAGGCAAGAATAAAAACCCTCAAGCAAGCCTAAACAACAAGTCCTAAAACATGACCAAAATAACCACAAGAACTCATATCCTCCACCAACAAAATAGCCAATAAAACCACCTAGGCTAGCAGCCAATAGGATCAGCAACAAGAGAAATTAGAGTAGTAGAAAAACTGACACCCAAACTAGGAACAAAAATAAAAGAAAAGCAGCTGCACCCAAGAGAGGATAACCAACCTAGAGAACTAAACCCAACTAGAGAACCCAACCAAAGCACCTAAACCAACCATCAAACATAGCCAACACATCCACCAACCAACCCAAAATAAATAGCCAACCATCCCAGTCAGCCAACAAAATCAACCAGTAGACAAAGCCGATACAAAGCACAAAAAAGAGGGAAAGAACAACAACAAACAAAGCCACAACCCATCTGGAGATCTCAAAAATAACCAAGAAACAAAAATGGTAGTCACCCAGCTAGACAAAGGCCAAGGAGGACCACCCAAACACAAGCAGCAAAACTATAAGGAAAGGAACAAGGCCAGAGACAAACAAAACCCTTTCCAATTCCCAAAGAGCAGATAATCACCACAAAGGAGAAAATATGAAGACAACAACCATAGAATAGCTACCTCTAATCCACAAGGCAGAGGGAAAACCAACCAGCAGAAGCCCCCAAGGAAAACTAGGAAAGGAGAACATCAACCACAAAAAAAAACCCAAAACTAAGCCAAGCCAGAAGAGGCCAACAAGCAGCCATGAAAAAATAACCACCCAAAACAACCAAGAAAATGGAAGAAGCAAATCAAAGAACCAATAACCAACCATAGTAGCCAAAAAATCCAATTCAATAAATATAGCAAAACCAAAACCAGGCAAAACCCAACATCCATTAATAAAAGGGTAAAAATGGGCACAACCACAACCAAATAGGAGACCCTCAAAAATCACTAGTTATGTGACAAAGAAGAAATCATGAGCCATAGAAAGAAAACCACCGCCTTAGAGGAGAATGAAATCAATTATAACCACTATGACCCAAAAAAGGGTTTATCAAGTATAGAATGGGGTTGAGAGGAAGGAGGTTTAAGTATAGAAATAAACTTAGAAAAAACCACTTCTTGGTGAGGGAAGCACAAAATAAACAACCAGAAAATAGTTTGAATAAAACAACCATAGCAAAAAGATCAACAAAATAACATAAGGTTAAAATGAGGTAAGAACCAATGTTATCCAAATTGACTAGACCACACATATGCTTAGGTAAGCTATGGTTATCAAATAAAGTGAGCTCATTTAATTCCCTCCCAAATTAGCCAGAAATCAACATAAGCATTACCTTCAGAAGAATGTGAAAATTTTGTAGCAAACTTGAGAAAGAAGCTTTTAGTGTGATTACAAGATAAAATAAGTCAAGATTCCCCATTTTTTATTATTGAGCATATAAAGTAAAAGAAGAGCATCAACTTCAATCCAAATATTAAAGAGGCCTTTGCTTAAACAAATATCAATAGCTTTTAATAGCCATGAGCTCAACATAAATAAGAGAACAAGCTTTGAGGGGTAGGGAAAAAAGCACAAATGACAATACTTTTAAAATCCTAAGAATTCCACTGTTTGGGGAAATAGAACCATCAGTATTGATCTTAAGAAAATTTTTTTTAGGCTTAATCCAATGTATCATCCTAATACTCTTGTTGGAAGGATCATCAAGCAAAGTGATACCCATTTTTTTAGCAAATTTATAACCTCTAAAGTGAAGATTACTAATTAAATATGCATTTAACAAAGTATGAATTTTTTAGTTCTAGTAAGGATCCTTTTATGGTTCATAGGGATACCATGATATTTAGCATCATTTATATCCATCCAAATGAACCAATAATGGGCAATAGAATTAAAACTTTGATATGACCTTACACAATTTTATGGAAACAAACTTCAAGAAGTTGATATAATGAAAGAGAGCCATGAAAATAGTTAGTGTTAAATAAATCATCATGCCATATCCAAAGTTTGGAAGCAATAGCACCATTGACAAAACATGATTAACATTTTCAATATGAAAGCAACAATAACACTTAGAAGGTAAATAAAACCCTTAAGCTAGAGCAAGGAATCAAGAGAGATGAAGTTATTCAAAATCTTCGGCTAAAACATAGAATAAGAAATTGGAATGATATTGTTCCAAAGTTTAATGAAAACATTAGAGGTGTTCTAATAAAATTTCAAAACTCTTTAAGGACGAAATCACCATTGTAAGAGAGCTTGAAAAGAATTTGATCCTATTTATTAGAAAAAATAATGATGTTGCAAAACCTGTCAAAAAAAGAAATATGGATGTCGTTCTCAAGTTTGTTTTTATTTTAATTATTATTAAGCCAAAAAGAGTTAACTTTGATAGCAGCAGTAGAGTGTGTAGATAAAAGGGAGTCAATAGAGCCATTGCCAATCCAATTGTCTTGCCAAAAGAAGAACCCAAATGAATACCCCAAGATATTAAGGATTCAACAACCCATTTAATGGAGCAAAGCCTTTTCCAAACTGGAGAGTCACCAACTTTATAAGCACAGGTAAGAGGGTGTTTACCTTGGCAATATTTTTCCATCATAAAATTAGCCCAAAGGCTATCATTCTTTCTAGAATTCCACCAGAGCTTATGAGAGAAGGCATTGATAGCTTCATGAATAGGTTTGCAACCAAGACCACCTTCACTCAAAGGACCACAACATTTATGCTAGGAAGTCCAATGCATTCTCTTAATAGAATTATTGGACCTCCAAAAACATTTATTAAGCATGCGATCAATTCTAATAAGAGTAGAATTTGTGGGAATAATAGTTTGAATCAAATAAAGAGGGAAATTGAGAGCGCTTTTAAGAATAGTAAGCCTGCCACCAAAGGAAATTAAATGGAATTCCCAAATGAAAATTTTATTTAAAATTTTTGAATTAACTCATCAAAAAGGAGGGATCATTTTGGACCTTTAAAAAGAGGAGCACCTAAGTACTTAAGAGGTTAGTGTTGATGTTTAAAATTAGAGATATGCAAGAATTTGATTGATTTTATTATTGGAGATACTTGAAGAAGTAATAAAATAGCTTTTGTTATCATTGATAGAATGACCACTTTCTCTACCAAATTTATTTAAAAAAAATCTTGATGTTCTTGATATAATGAATAGAAGCATTGCATAAAATAATAAAATCATCTACAAAGCTTGGGGGAAAAGGAAGACCACCAAAAGTTTTGTAGTACATACTAGGATTATTTAAGAATAACTAAATTGATGCTCTAGATATGTACTCAACATCAAAATAAAGCAACAGATGAAAGATCCCCTTATTTTAAGCCATGGGAAGAAGGAAAGAAGCCCAAAGCTTCCCCATTAAGCAAAATAGAGAACCAGACATTATTAATATAATTTTTAATAAGAAAAATAAATTTAGCAAAAAACCCAAATAAATTTAGAATATGGAAAAGGAAATCCAAGAGATATTATCAAAAGCTTTGGTAATATCTAATTTGAAAAGAATGTTTCCACCTCTAGTCTTTGCATCTAAATCATGAATTAATTCTTGGGCAAGTAAAATGTTATCAAAAATAGATCTACCTCTACCAAAACCAGTTTGGTTTAGAGAGATAATCTTATGAAGTAAAAGACTAAGCCTGTTGGAAGAACTTTGGAGATCAGCTTATTAAAGAAGGTGTAAAGACTAATAGGTCCAAAATCACTCCAATAGTCTGGGTTATCTTTCTTAGGTATGAGAGCATTAGAAGAGCTAGAGAAATATCTAGGAAAAGGATTTCCATTAAAAAAATTAACCATAGCCTCAATCAGATCATTTTTTATAATAAACCAACATTTTTAGAAAAATTGGGTAGTGAAACCCTCCAGACCAGCAATAGAATCTATGTTCATGCTATTAAGAACTTTAAAAATTTCTTCTTCATTAGGCATAATAATAAGAAAATTATTATCATCATTGGTAATAATAGAAGGAATTATGTGATTTAGAAATAACTTCATAAGAGCAACTCTTATTAAGCATATTTCTAAAGTAATTAATGATAATTTAATATCATTATTGTCGTAATCCATTCACCATTGTCATCTTTAATTTTTGAATATTATTTCTCATTTTATTAACTAAAGCATGGAAATAGTTTTCATGCACCATCTGTAATGTGTTTACTAGCAACTTTTGTCAATAAGTCTCTTTCATATTTGAAAATTAACAAGCTTATCTTTCCTCACCAAGTCCTTAATCTTAGAAGTATATAACAGAGACTTCAAGATCACAAACCAATTTTTCCATATCTTTGATATTATAAAAGGTTTTTAAATAATGCTTGTTCCACCAAGAGTTTGTTTAAGTATTTTAAGCTTAAACCAAAGTCTATTCATCCCCATAATAGAATTATCGATGTAAAGGTGCTTTCCAATTGTTATCCACAACATTAAAAAACTCAATATGCTAAATCCACATGTTCTAAAATCTAAAAGGAGAGAAATTTTTTAATCTATTAGAATTATCTTTAATAGAAACTAAAAGAGGACCATGATCAGACAAGGTTCTACGTAAATGATTGATAGAAGTAATAGGCCATTGAGTAATCCAATGAGTATTAAAAGAATCGTCCAACCTTGCCAAAGTATAATTAGAACCCTTAAAACCAATATTAATCAAATTACAATCAAAGATCATATTGATAAATTCTTCCATGGAATGAATATTAGAGAGCAACCACCACTTCATTTAGAAGAGAACAAAATAGTGTTGAAATCACAACCAACAAACCAAGGTTTATTGATGAGGTGGAAAAATTAGTCAAGTTATCCCAAAGAAGATTTCTACTAGATCTATTACAAGATGCAAACAAAAGAGCCCAAAACACAATAATCACCACAAGAGATTTGAGCATTGACAACTTGATAAAATCATCAAGAATAGAAATTCCTACAAAGTTATTTCAAAAACAACAAATCTTATCACTAACATTAGAGAAAAAATTATTGAAATTGATCATTCTAACAACATGGTTAATTTTATTAGCCTGAATAAGCTGCTCAAGAATAATATGTAATAAAATATTATGAATACAACAAAAATTTCTAATACAGTTATGAATAGAGAGGGCACCAACCTCTAACATTCAAACTAAAAAATTAAACATAAAGAAAAGAAAGGGGGGGGGGGGGAGTAAAAGTTACTTGAGAGAAGAGAGGAGGGTGCAACAGCTCTAGTGTTTTGGCAATTTGAGAGAAAAATTTTAACATTTTTTTCTTTTGAATAGAAAGTTTGGAAGCCATTTTCTTTGCCTTTGAATCATCATCCAAAATGATTTAGCAACATTATTCATAGATTTAGAGAAATCTATTGATGAGAAGTGAATTCTCCTTCTTCCAAGACACCGAATTTATTAAAGATAAATGAGCTTCAGAATAGCAAGGGAGGAAAAATCCAATTTATTAAGAAGGCAAGTGGGAACACCAAACCCTTCTTCATCATTAGCCAAATTATTAGATAAAAGCAAATCTTTTGAGAAGTTAAATTATACTAAATTTGAAATATGGAATCAAATTTATCAACCTAATTATCATGAGGTATTAAAGCCGATTCTTCATTGAATTAGAATGATGCATTATATTAAATTCTCATTTATGTTCTCCATTAAAGCTTCATTTTCATCTATCAAAGCCGAAGGTTGCAAGGATCAATTAGAGGAAACAAAATCCTCATTTAAAAGTTTAGAAAAGCTATTATTGTTCATATTAGAAGCCTTCAATTGCTCAAGAAATAAAAGGTAAATCATTATTAGAACATTCAAAGAATCCTTTTTTCCAAAGTAGTTTTTTGATATTTAGGGTCGCCTAGGGTTAGGAATAGAAGTTTACTTAATAGGATTTTCTTTTTAGGTGAGGATGAAGAATGAAACATTCGTAATTATGATGCCCATGGATTTTGCAAAGGAGAACAAAAGACAAAATTTTCAAATTCAATTCTTTGCATATAACCATAATAGATCCCAACTAGATTTCTTTTGGGTGTTTCTTGGTAATGTCCAATTCAATAAGGATTCTAGCCATTGAAGGTTGAGATTTTGTAGTCGTTGCTTGATCAATATGTAATGGCCAACCAAATAAGGCACCCACAGTAAAAAGGAATTCCTGGTTACCAAAATGAATTTGCATATTTGGGAGAGAAATCCAAACTAATAATAATTTCTTCTTTAATATCAAATAGTGGAGACCATTTCAAAGAACCTCATTTGGCAATTGAAAACAAAATAAGAATGATGAGAGAAAACACAAGAGTAATCCAAATCATTTATTAACTAATCAAAATGTGGTGAGGATCAATAAAACCAATCATAAAAGCATGAAAGTTTTAGACTATGAAAGAAAGAGCAAATGTTTTCCTGATTATGCCTATAAGAGTAAACTTTCCAACCAAGGTGAATTCAAATGGCTTAGCAATATTAACTAGATCAAAACACATAACCGCATCATGCATCAAAAAAGAAGTCAAAATAAGTTCAAGGACTCACAATAGCCATCCTTACCACTGAGAATGTCTTTGAAAGATTTCAAAGCAGTCAAAGCCTGCGTAGATGATGCCTTAGCAGGATCCATAGGCCCCAAGAATCATTAAAGAAGATGCTAAGCCAATGTCACTCTAAGAAAGACACAAAATCACCAGAAATATCGATTCCGAAGGATCTAGAAAATCACTCAAAATAGCCATCAAGCATCCCAAAACACAAAATGAGGGCAAGAAAGGAAAATTGCTAGAACACTAGAGGCCTCGAGGGTGGGGTTTCTTCACTTTAATTTTTTAATATTATTAGGGTTTAGGTTTATAGTTTAGGTTTAGGGTTTAGGTTTAAGGTTAAGGTTTAGGGTTTAGGGTTTAGGTTTATGGTTTTTATTTTTAGGGTTTTGGTTTAGTTTAGGTTTTAGTTTAGGGGTTTAGGTTTAGGTTTTAGATTAGGTTTAGGTATTTGGTTTTTTTTAACGAACAGAATTCATTTAAATAATTCTTCTTTCATTTCATCAACCAAGTAACACACCAAGTTTTCAAGCGACAACATAGATAAAAAATGAGCACGCATAGAGCAAATTAAAAACCCTAGATAACTAGAACTATCTCTACTATAAAGACATAGTTCCATAAGCAGCAAATCAGATCGACCATTCTTTAGCTTCTTTAGTGCCCATTAGAACTATCGCAGTCTCTCGAGTAGCAAAATCCACCATCATATCCCCAATCTCTCCCTCCGCCACCACCATGAATGTAACCACCGTCCCTCCTCTTGCCTCCATAACCACTACTACTCTGACCTCCATGTCCATATCCACCATCTCCTTCAGATCCCCCACCACCACTTCGATAACCGCCACTTTCGCCTTGCAATATATATAGACTGAGCCTGGTTGATAGTGATATTCCTATCTTCAAGGTTATGTCCATTCTTAAGGTTTAAGTTTAGGTTTAGGTTTATTAAATTTTAAGGTTTATTTTTAATTTATTTAGTTACTTTAGGCTTAGGTTTATTATGGGTTTAGGGTTGTGGGTTTTGTGGTTTAGGAAGTGTGGGTTAGGGATGATTTGGAGGGTTTAGGGTTTAGGGCCCAGGATTAGTGGCCTGTGGTTGTGGCCTGTGGCTGCCCAGTTTTGGGCTCACTCCAGTGTGGCCCAGTCCCAGGTTGCTTAGGGCCTGGGTTTAGGCCCAGAAGGGTGGCCTGGTCAGGGCCCAGGGCCCATGATCCAGGCCCAGGGCCAGGATGGCCCAGTCAGAATCTGTGGCCTGTCAGGGCCTGGGCTGGCCTGGGGTGACTCAGGCCTGGGCCCAGCCTGGGCTAGGCCCAGGGCTCAGGCCTGGGTGGCCCAGGTTTAAGATTTGGTTTAGGGCCTCGTGGCCTAGGCCTTTAGTTTAGTTTATTAGTTTACTTGGCCTTTACTTTTTGGCTCTCTGAATTTATTTTATTTTAGGTTTTATTTATTTATTTTAGGTTTAGGTTTATTTTAGGGTTAGATTTAGTTTTAGTTTATGTTTATTTTATTTTATCTTTTATTTCATTTTGGTTTAGGTATTTATTTTATTTTAAGTTTTATTTAGCTTTAGGTTTTTATTAGTTTTAGGGTTTGAGGTTTAGGGTTTAGGGTTTAGGGTTTAGGTTTAGGCTTTAGTGTTTAGGGTTTAAAGTTTTTGATTTATGGTTTAGTGCCTAGGGTTTAGGGTTTAGTTTTAGAATTTAGGGTTTAAGGTTTAGGGTTTAGGGTTCCTGTTTTAGTTTAGGGTTTAGGGGTTTTGGTTTTTCTTTTTTTAATAAAGAACAAATTCAGATTCAACTTTTTCTCTTTTTGATTTCATCAACCAAGTAACACACCAAGTTTTCTAAGACACAAACGGCAATATACCCATAGAGAAAATTAAAACCCCTTGATAACTAGAACCATCTATATTATAAAGACACGCTCCATAAGTGTTCAGTTGTTTCTTTAGTTTCTCTAGTTAGTTCCCATCAACCACCTCTCAAGAAGTTTGATCCACCATCGTGATCCTCGATTTCTTTCCTCCGCCACCACCACTATTGAAACCATCATTTTCCCACCTCCATAACCACCATCGCCCCGCCACCACCTCCATATCCAACAACACTAGATCCCTCACACCATCAAGGATAACCGCCTCCCTCCTCCAACCAAAAGCCTTGACTGATGTTCTACCACAAGGTCCCGCCCATTCTTCGAGTTTAGGTTTATTTAGGTTCTAAAATTTAGGTTTAATTTTAATTTATTTAGTTACTTAGGTTTAGTGTAGGGTTTGGTGTGGTTTAGGAGTGTTTAGATTATGGTTTAGGGTTTGTGGCCCATGCATTTAGGGTTTGTGGTTTGTGGCTCAGTGGTTTGTGGCTAGGGTTGTGGTTTTAAGGATGTTTGTGGGTTTGTGGGGTTGTGGTTTAGGCTAGTTTTGTGGATTTAGGATTTGTGGTTTAGGTTTTTTTCTTAAATTAAGTAAACCATTAAGTTTCACCCATTTAGTTTATTATTTATTTATTTATTTTATTTTTTATTTAGGTTTATTTTTTATTTTTATTTAATTTTATTTATTTGGTATGTATTTTTATTTTAGGTTTTTAATTTTTTTATTTTTAAGTGTATGTTTAGGTTTTATTTTTTTCTTTTTTAGTTTTTTTAGGTATTTATTTTATTTTTTTTGGTTTATTTTTTGAGGTTTTATTTTTTATTTTATCTTAAGTTTTAGTTTATTTTAGTTTATTTTATTTTATTTAGTTTAGGTTTTAGGTTTAAGTCTCATTTTTTAGTTTAGGTTTCATTATTTTATTTAGTTTATTTTAGTTTAGATTTAGGTTTATTTTATTTTATTTATTATTCCTTTAAATTTAGGTTTTATTATAGCTAGGTTAGAGTTTTTAATTAATTTTAGTTTTATTTTAAGGTTTATTTTTAGGTTTAAGTTTTAATTTATTTTATTATATTTTAGGTTTATTTTATTTTATTTTACATTTAGTTTTATTTTAACAAGTATTTTATTCTTAGGTTTATTTTTTTTAGTTTTTTAGTATTTTTATTTTATTTTATTAGTTTATCTTATCTTTGCTTTAGGCTAGGTTTTAATATATTTATCTTTATCCATTTAGGCTCATTTATTTATTTATTTTAGCTCATGGTCTTTTAGTCAGTGCTATCAAGCTCTTGTCAGTGGCTCAGTGGCCAGGGCCCCTTCAGTGGTCCCAGTGGCCCAGCTTAGGGCCCAGGGCCTTGATCGGCTCAGCCTCAGTGATCAGGTCATCTCTTTCAGGCCACCAGAGCCCAGTGGCCTGGGCCTGGTGGCCATGCCCAGGGCCTTGTCAGCTGCCCAAGACCTGTGGATCTTGTGTGGCCCAGATCCAGGGCTCAGATCAGTGCCTGGCCTGGCCCAGTCAGGCCTAGGGCCAGGCTCAGTCCATATCAGTGGCCTAGGACTGTTTGGTCATGGTCAGGCCTTGCTGCCTGGGCCCAGTGGCTCACCTTGTGGCCTAGGCTTGTGTGGCCTATTAGGACTCAGGGCCTTGGCCTTATTAGGGCTTTATTTAACTGGCAAAAGCAAATTTTTAGGTATATTTATTTTAATTATTTTAGTTTTAGTTTTTATTTTATTTAAGAACATTTTTATTATTTTGCAGTTTATTATTTTAGTATTTATTTTTGTTTAGTTTATTTTAGTATTTTTTAGGTTTAGGTTTAGGTTTATGTTATTTAGTTTGTTTTATTTTATCTCATTTAAGTTTTATTTTATTTTTTTTATTTTAGGTTTTTATTTTATTTTTAGTGCAGGTCTTTGTCATTTTAAGTCATTTTAGGTTTTATTTTAGTCTGGGTTTAGTATTTTTTAGTATTTGTCTTATCTTAGTTTAATGTTTAGTTTAGTTTATTTTAAGATTAGGTTTAGGTTTTATTTATACTGGTTTAGTGTTATTTTAATCTAGGTTTAGGTTTATTTTATTTTATTTTGGTTTAGTTTTATTTTATTTAGGTTTGATATCTTTAGTTAGTTTTTTATTTATCTTATTTTAGCCTAGTTATTATCTTTATCTCATCTTAAGCTCAGTCTGGCTCAGATCCTAGTTTGGTCTTAGCTCTGGTCTTTATCTTTATCTTTAATTTTATCTTAGCCAGGTCAGCTCATTTATCTATCTTACTCAGGCTCCATCCAGTCAGGGCTCAGGCTCTGGCTCTGCCTGGGCCTCAGGGCCTTGGGCCCAGGCCCAGTATGCAGGTCAGTGGCTCCAGTTTCAGGCCTGTGGCCTGTGGCTCAGGGCCCAGTGGGTCAGTGCCTAGCCAGGCCCAGGCTCAGATCAGGTCAGGCTGTCAGTGGCCCAGTGGCCTGGGTCATCTCTCCATGATCAGATTCAGCCTGCAGCTCAGTCATTTATGGTCAGCCTTAGGGTCAGAGCCTAGGGCTTGATAGGGTTCAGGCCTTGGTTTAGTTTCTGGCCTTTAAAGAAAGCAAGCAAACCACAGGGGTTCATTATTTAGATATATTTTATTTATCTTAGTTTATTTTATTTATTTTTAAGTATTTTATCTTATTTTATTTAATAATTATCTTGTTATTTTTAGTAGTATTTTATCTTTATATCCAGTGCAAGTCTTTCTTTTAGGCTCTAGGTATTTTATTTTATTTTTTATTTAGGCCTAGCTTTTATTTTATCAGTTTATTTTGCTTTATCTGAATCAAGATACTTCAGGTCCTTTATCTTATCTTTATCTTTAGTTTTATCTACCATCTTTTCTAGGTTTAGGTCTTTAAGGTTTTATTTTATCTATCTTATCATCTTAAAGTTATGTTTTTTATTTAATTTATGTCATTTTAGCTCAGCCTTTGAGTTTTGATCAGGCTCAGGCTCAGGGTATTTGGGTTGTGGCCCAGGGCTCAGTGGTCAGCCTAGGGCTTTAGTCTAGTGCCTTTCAGGCCTCAGCCAGGTCTTGGCCCAGGGCCTGGATCAGGGTCTTCCAGTTTCAGGCCTGGCCTAGGTTGTGGCTCAGGTCAGGTGGGGTGGGTCAGGGTTTTGGGTCTTAGGCCTGTGGCCCAGGGCCTGGGGTATTTAGGTTTTATTTATATAGTGGGGTTTATGGTTTGAGAGGTTATGTGGTTTTACAATAGGTAGTAGTGGTTTAGTGCGGTTTAGTGTTAGTGGTAGGTTTAGGTTTAGGTTTAGGTTAGGTTTAGGTTTTTTATGGTTTTTCTAACAAAAATTCATATTCAACATTTCTTCTGATTTCATCAACCTTGTCATGACGTGATAATATAGATAAAAAATGAGCATGCATATCAAATTAAAACCATAGATTACTAGAACCGCTCTCTATCAGAAAGACATAATTCAAACACATATCATATCGTCATTCTTAGTTTCCAGCTTATCGTAACTACTCCCCACCTCTGCTATGGATCCACCATCAAATCCATGAACTCTCCCTCCGCCACCACCATGATTGTAACCTCTATCACTCCTCCCACCTCCATAATTTCCACTGCTCTGACCACCAGATCCATATCCAACTGCACCTCCAGATCGTGCACCACCACTATGATAACCACCGCTTCGCCGCATTTAGACTGAAGTCTAATTGATGATGATGTTCCTTCATCTGCTTGCTATTCATGGCTTAGTTTATTTTATTTATATTTAGTTACTTTAGGATCAGTTTAGGTTTAGGGTAGTGGTTTAGGTGTGCCTGGGATTAGAGAGTGGGTCAGGGTTTGGTCAGCATCAGTTTAGTGGCCCAGGCTCAGTCAGTGGCTGGGGCCTGTGGCCCAGAGCTCTTAGTCAGTATAGTTAGAGAGCCTATTATTGGGAAGGTGTGGCCCATGGTTTATGGTTTGGGGTGTGCTCAGTTAGTCAGTGGGCCCAGGGCTCAGATTTAAGATCAGGGTCAAGATTTTGTATGGGTAGTGGCCTGTGGTCTTTTTTTTGAAATAGCAAACTGATAGTAGTCATTTAGTTTATTTTTATTTATATGTTTGTTTTATTTTATTTTTATTTAGGTTTATTTATTTTTTTAATCCATTTAGTTGTTCATTTTAGGTTTTTTCTTTTAGTTTAGTTTTATTTTAATTCTTTAAGTAGGTTTAGTCTTTATTTTACCTTTAGTTTTATTTTAGTTTAGGTTTTTTTAAGTTTAGTTTATTTATTTTATTTTATGTTTATTTTATTTATTTTTATTTAGGTTTATATTTAGGTGTTTTATCTTTATTCATTTTTATTTAGCCTAGTTTAGTTTATTTTATCTTATCTTATTTTAATCTTAATTATCTTTATCTTTATTTTATTTTAGGTTTAGTTTAGCTCAGTTTTAGGTTCATCTTATTTTATTATCTTTATCTTTAAGCTCTTTATTTATTATTATCTTAGTGTATTTAGTAGGTTTAGGTTAGCCAGGTTTATTTAGTAGCCAAGGCCTTTAGGTTAGCTAGTTAGGGCCCAGGGCCTGTTTGAGCCCAAGGGTGGAGTGCCCAGACTCCAGGGCTGGCTGGTGCTCTTCTTAGGGCCTGGGGTGATCAGATTTAGTGGTAGGGGTTTAGAGTGGAGGGTTTAGAGGATAGGTTTAGGGTTTGGGTTTTGGGTGGTTAGTGGAGGTTAGGGTTTAGGTTTATTTTATTTATTTAGTTTAGGTTTATGGTTTAGGGTGGTTTAAAGTTTATATAGTTTAGGCTTAGTGGTAGTGTTTAGGTTTTAGTGTTTAGGGTTTTGTTTAGGGTTTAGGGTTTAGGTTTAGAGTTTCGTTTTTTTTTAACAAAAAATTGATTCAACATCTCTTTTCGATTTCATCAACCAAATAACACACCAAGTTTTCTAAGACATAAGTGACGATATAGATAAAAATGAGAATGCATAGAGCAAATCAAAAACTCTAGATAACTAGAATTATCTCTACTGTAAAGACATAGTTCCATAAGCAGATTGGATTGGCTATTCTTTTCTTCTTTAATTCCCATAAGAACCACCACCTCTCTAGAGTAGTGATCCACCATCAAATCTGTGATCTCTCCCTCCACCACCACCAATGCTGTAAACTTTGTCGTTCCTCCCACCTCCATAACTACCACCGCTCTCACCACCACATCCATAACCATTTGTGACTCCATATCCCCCACCACCTCTGTGATAACCACCACCCCTCTCCTCCATCAGAGATCTAGACTGCCCTGGTTGATAGTGATATTCCCATCTTCATTCTTGGTTTAGGTTTATTTTTATTTATTTATTTAATTACTTTAGGTTTGGGTTTAGGGTTTGTTTTAGGTTTGTGGGCTAGGGATTAAGGTTTAAGTTTAGGGTTAGGGTTTTAGGTTTAGCATTTAGGTTTTAAGGTTTAGATTTAGGCTTTTCAGTTTTTGTGGTTTAGGTTTGGCTTTTTTGGGTTTAAGGTTTAGGATTTTAGTGGAGTTTGTGGGTTTTGTCATAGAGTTTGGCCTAGGGTTTAGGGTTTGTGGGTTAGGGTAAGATTTGTGTTTAGTGATCAGTTGTGCTCAGGGCCTAGGTTAGGTTGTGGATCAGGGCTCAGTGTGGTGTGGCTCAGGGTAGTTTATAGTTTAAAGCAAACCCAGTAGTTTTAGTTTATTTATTTTATTTATTTATTTTATTTAAGTTTATTTTATTTTATTAGTTTAGTTTTGTCTTTTTATTTATTTTAGTGGGTTTTATTTTAGTAGTTTTTAGGTTTAGGTAGTCTTATTTTGTTTTTAGTTTTATTTTATTTTAGGTTTAGGTTTTATTTTATTAGCCTAAGTTTTAATTATTTTGTATTTATTTTTATAGGTTTATTAATTTAGGTTTTTTTTTTTATTTTAGTTTAAGTTTATTTATTTAATTAGTTTAGTTTTATTTTATATTTAGGGTTTAGTTATTTATTTTATTTAGGTTTTTTATATTTTTAGGTTTTATTTAGTTTAGTTTAGGTTTGGTTTTGTGGAGGGTTTAGGGATAGTTTAGGGTTTAGGGTCAGGGAGTTTAGTGGTGGAAGGTGTGGATTTAGGTTTAGGGGTGGTTTGGGTTTAGTGGTTTAGTTTAGGGTTTATTTTGTTTGGTTTATTTTATTTTATTTTATTTTATTTATTTAGGTTTAGGTTTAGGGTTTAGGGTTTAGGGATTAGGGTTTAAG
The DNA here is from genome assembly GCA_021442155.1 of Cymbidium sinense. Lineage (NCBI taxonomy): Eukaryota > Viridiplantae > Streptophyta > Magnoliopsida > Asparagales > Orchidaceae > Cymbidium > Cymbidium sinense. The sequence continues at coordinate 15,777 of JAKCPB010001286.1, forward strand.
GTTTAAAGTTTTTTAACAGAGAACAAATTCAAATTCATTTTTCTTTTGATTTCATCAACCAAGTAACACATGAAGTTTTCTACAAAAGTGACAATGTAGATAAAAAATGAGCATGCATAGCAAATCAAAACCCTAGATAACTAGATTCATTTCTACTATAAAGACATTCCCATAAGCAGATCGACGACCATTTTTCTTCTAATTCCCATTAACCACCCGCCTCTCAAGTAATGGGATCCCCATATTTACAATCTCCCCTCGCCACCACCATGGCCAGAACCTCTCTCCTCCCACCACCATTACCACCACTACTCTGACCACCACCTACATATCCACCAAAGACCACTGATCCCCACCACCACCGTGATAATCCGCTCCACCTTGCCTTGATGGATGTTCTGCCATCAAGGTTCTACCCATTTTAAGGTTTAGATTTATTTTTATTTATTTAGTTACTTTAGGATTAGGTTTAGGGTGGGGTGGTTTAGGATTTGGGGAGGTTTAGGGTGTGGTGTGGTTTAGGTGTGGGTTGGGTGTGGTTTAGGTTGTGGTGGTGGAGGGTTTAGTTGTGGCCTGGATTTTAGGTCAGTTGGTGGGTCAGAGTAGGGTGTGGTTGGGTCAGGTTTAGGGTAAAGTGTAGCCCAGGATCAGGAGTGTAGGGTTTAGAGCCTGTGGCCTAGAATCGTGGGGTCTGGTAAGTGTGGCTAGTTTAATTAGGATTTTTTATTAAGCAATTTAGGTTTAGGTTTAGGTTTATTTAATTTATTTTAATGTCTAGATTTTATTTTATCTTTATTTTTATTTATTTAGTTTAGTTTATTTTATTTTATTTTATTTGGTAGTATCTTATTTTTAGGCTTAGGTTTAGGTCATTTAGAGGCCCAGGTTTAGGGCCATTTAGGATTTAGAGCCCAGTGGTGGGCCCAGGGTCCCAGGCCTGGATGTGGGTTTAGGCCCAGGTCAGGGCCTGTGGTAGATTTGGGGTCAGTGGTAGGTGGTCAGTGGTTTTAGTGGGTTTTTGGTTTAGGGTGGGTGTGGAGGTGTGAGGGTTTATGTTTTTAATTTAATTTATTTAGATTTATTTAGTTTAGAGTTTATGGTGTGGGTTTGGTAGGGTTTAGTGGTGGGTGGTGTGGATTTAGTGTTTTAAAGTTTAAGGTTTAGGGTTTTGGTTTTAAGTTTGGGGTTTAGGTTTTAGTTTAGGGTTAGGGTTAAGGTTTTTTTTTTGGGAAAATTAGGGGAATTTTATTGCCACCAAATAAGGAGTACAAAGTCCTTAAAGGGGATAAATCTCTAAACTAATGCTCAAAGAGCTATAATAAAACCTAAAGAGATGAATCCCCAAACTATTACAATATTAAATAAAGAGAAGCAAAAGAAAAACCAAATCATCAACAATAGAAGATCCATATGAGCAATAACAAAATCCACTTGATTTCTTTGATAATAGGAAAATCCACTGGCTAGACTGCCAACCTAAAAAAGACATCTACAACATTCTAAGGAAAGGATGAGTACAATTAAGTAGGCATAAAGAGAAAGAGCAAAGTAAAGAAAATGCTCGTGCTCACCAAGAATCATCTCAAGGAGCAACACTATATGTAAGCATCCAAACTTAAGAAGAAGGTTACATTACATATAGTGCTATCAGCCAAAACAAGAAATAGAGCAAAACATCAAGGCCATCATAGCCAACATACCTCATATAGGCAGTCATCCAGAGATCATCATCCAACAATGCTGCAAAGTCTTCCAACCAGCAAACAGAACATCCAAACATAAAGCCACCAAAATAACCAAGCCGAAGGCGCATCAATAGCCATTCATTAGGGAAGCAGAAAACCACCAAATCCAACACCAAAAGTGAGGAGAAATACCAAAAAGAGCAAGCACCATTAAGGATAACAACAGCCCGTAAAAAAGATAGGCCCAAAGCCAAAGAACCATCCCAAGATTGTCCCCAAAGCAACAACAAACCAATACCCAAATAAAGGGGACAGCTAACACCAATAGCAGACCAATAATAATGCAGAGGATAACCCAAGTAGATAAGCAAAAGATAAAAGGGTGTGCTGTACCTCCACCAAGACAGATAACAAAAAAGACTAAAGGAGCATCCAGCAAGGCTACCAAGAAGAATAGCAAGTGTAACATCAAAACCTTCACCACAAACTAAGAGGCCAATATTAGAAAATAGGGAGAGCAAAATACATTTAAAAGATGTAATACCCACAGCCAAAATAAAATCCAAGACACCAAACCAAGTCACTAGCACCCAATGCAAAATAACAGCCTTCAACCAGCAAACCCGAAATGACATCAAACTAAAAGCCAAGAAAAAAAACTACAAGAGCTCACTAGCAACAAAACAGAAGCAAACAACCAATCCTATCCCACCAAACAACATTTATGGCGAGAAAATAGACCCATAGCTAAGCCACCCAAATAGGAGAAAAGCAAAAGATAAGCCTAAACCAAGGAGGAAGACCATTACAAGAGGAGGCTAAAACATAACCAAAAAAGAACCAAACCAGCAAAAAATTGATCATGAAGCCCTAATCAATAAAATAAAAAAAAATAATAGCCAACAAATAACCTCGAGCCAAATCCAAACCAAAGATAAACCACCAACAACCCCAAGATCACCACCAATGGAGAGGTAAACTAGCCAACACAACCACCTAGTCAACCAACCCACCAACCAACTTAGCCAATCAACTCGCCTACCAACAAGGCCACCCAACCAACCACCACAATAGCAAAATATCCAACTCAGATAAGGAAGCAACCAACCCAGATATGAGGCAAACCTCATTCAGAGGGAAAGATAGATGGCAGGTATAGCCACAACCCAATTGGAGGCCACCAAAAACAACCAAAAAATAATTGTGGTAATCACCCAGCCAGGTAAACAACCAAGGAAAGGCAAGCCTAGGAGGACCACCAACCCACCAACAGTAAACCAGGGAGGAAAGGAACCCCACGAAAGCAAAATAAGGTCCCTTTTAGACCCTAGAAAAAAATATACCACCAAAGAAAAAAATAAGAAGGCAACAACCACAAAACATCAAGCTTCAAGCAAAAGTGAGGAACAACAAACAATCAAGAGCCAAAATAAAATAGAAAAAGAAAGCAAGCCAAAAGCCCAACACTAAGATAGAAATGAAAAGACTAAAATAGCCTTCAAATAAACACCCAAGACAACCAGAGAGTAGAAACAATCAGAAGCATCCACCAAACAAGGTAGTAGTCATAGAAAATGAGGTTAGCCAAGACCCTAAAGAAGAATAGCAAATTTAATATGGGAAAGCACAAAAGCAATCAAAAAAAAAGGCTCAAAGAAAACACCATAGCCAAAGACCAATAAAAAAGCCACAAGTTAAAGTCCAAGGCGTCTAGAACAATCTAGATTAACCAAGCCTATCAACAACTTAGGTAAGTTTTGATTATCTAATATAGTGAGCTCATTTAATTCAGACCCAAATTGGCTAGAACACAAGCATTACCTTCATGATGAATATGAGAAATTTTGTAGCAAACTTAAGAGAGGGTTTTAGTGTGATTAAGAGATAAAATAAGTTAGTATTTCCCATTTTATTGGAAGTGAGCATATCAAGTAAAAGAAGAGCTTCAACTTCAATCCAAATATTAAAGAGGCCTTTGTTCAAAAAAACTATCAATAGTTTTATTAACAGCCATAAGTCGAGCATAAATAACATAACATGCTTTGAGGGAATAAGCAAAAGCACAAATGATAGTATCTTTGGAATCTCTAATAATACCACCACAACCATATTTATTAGGTGAAACTAAACCATCAAGATTGATTTTAATAAAGTTCTCATTAGGTTTGATCCAATGGATAATTCTATAGCCTTATTGAAAGAAACATTAGGCATAATGAGACCTAATTTTTTAGCAAAAAATTTGTAACTTCTAAAATGGATGTTACTAATTAAATTAGCATTTAACAAAGCATGAATTATTTCTTTAGTTCTAGCTAGGATCCTATTATGATTCATAGGAATACATGATATTAAGCATCATTTCTATCCATCCAAATGAACCAAAATAAAAGTAATAGCAATTATGATTTTGATATGACCTTTCACAGTTTTTTGAAAACAAGCTTCAAGAAGTTGATATAAAGAAAGGAAACCATGAAAATAGTTAGTGTTAAATAAATCATCATACCATATCCATAATTTGGAAGCAATGGCACCATTAAGAAAAACATGATTAACATTTTCAATATGAAAGCAACAATAGCACTTAGAAGGTAAATAAAACCCTTTATTCAGAGTAAGAAATCTACAAGAATAAAGTTATTCAAAATCCTCCAAGCTAAAATCAAATAAGAAATGGGAATGATATTGTTCCAAAGTTTAATGAAAACATTAGAGGAGTTCGCTTATCTCTAATGAAATTCCAAACCTCTTAAGAACAATTCACCATTGTAAGAGCTTAAAAACATTTTGATCAGTTTGTTAAAAAAATAGGCATTTCTAAAGTTATCAAAAGAGAAATAGAGATATAATTTTTAAATTTGTTTTCATTCCAATTGTTATTAAGCCAAAAAAGAGTTAACTTTGATAGTAGAGAAAGTGTAGATAAAAGGGAGTAAATAGATCCATTGCCAATCCAATTTTCTTGCCAAAAGAAAGATGAACCAAAATGAACACCCAAGATATTAAGGATTCAACAACCCATTTAATGGAGCAAAGCCATTTCCAAATCAGAGAGTCACCAAATTTATAAGCAAAGATAAGAGGGTGTTTACATTGGCGATTTTTTCCATCTTAAAATTAGCCCAAAGGCTATCATTCTTTCTAAAATTCCACAAGAGCTTATGAGAGAAGGCAATAATAGATCACTAATAGGTTTGCAACCAAGACCACCTTCACCCAAATGATCACAACATTTATGGATGTCCAATGCATTCTTTTAATAGAATTATTAGATCCCCAAAAAATTTATTAAGAAAGTGATCCTCGATAAGAGTAGAATTAGTAGGAGTAATAGTTTGAATTAAATATAGAGGCATTAAATTGAGAGTGCTTTTAAGAATAGTGAGCCTGCCACCAAACGAGAGTAAATGAGATTCCCAAAGAGAAAATTTATTTAAAATCTTTTGAATTAACTCATCAAAAAGATGGGATCATTTTGGACCTTCGAAAAGAGGAGCACCAAAGTACTTAAGAGGTAAATGTTGATGTTTAAAATTAGTGATATGTGATGTGATTGATTTTATTATTGGAGATAAAGAAGTAATAAAATAGCTTTTTTATCATTGATAGTAAGACCACTTTCTACAAAATGTATTTAAAAGATTTTAAGATTCTTGATATGATGAATAGAAGCATTGCAAAAAATAATGAAATCATCCACAAAGCTTAAATGGGAAATATGAAATTCACCAAGAGTTCTGTGATAGATACTAGGATTATTTAAGAATAAATCATTGATGCTCCTAGATAAGTACTCAACAATAATGATAAATAAATCAGTAAGATAAAGGATCCCTTGTCTTATGCCATGGGAGGAAGGAAAGAAACCCAAAGCTTCCCATTAAGAAAAATAGAAAACTAGGCATTATTAATACAATTTTAATAGGAAAATAATTATATTAGAAAACCTAAATAAATTCAAAATATCAAAAGGAAATCCCAAGAGATTATCAAAAGCTTTGGTAATATCTAATTTGAAAAGGATGTTTCCACCTCTAGTCTTAGCATCTAAATCATGAATTAATTATTAGGCAAGTAAAATATTATAAGAAATATATTTACCTCTAACAAAACCAATTTGGTTGAGAAAGATAATCTTATGAAGAAGAGGAATAAGCCTGTTGGCAATAATTTTGGAAATTAGCTTATTGAAGAAGGTGCAAAGTCTAATAGGTCTAAACTCACTCCAATAGTTTAGATTATCTTTCTTAGGTACGAGAATAATTGAAGTGCTAGAAAATATCTAGAAAAGGTTTACCATTAAAGAAATCAACCACAACATCAATCAAATCATTTTTAATAATAAACCAATAATTTTGAAAAATTGAGTAGTGAAACCCTCCAACCAACAACATAATCTATGTTCATGCTATTAAGAACTTTAAAATTTTCATCTTCATTAGAAAAATAGTAAGCAAAGCATTGTCATCATTGGTAATAATAGAAGGAATCAAGTGTGATTTAGAAATAGCATCATAAGAGCAACTCTTTTGAGCATATTTCTAAAATAATTAATAACCCAATCCTTAATATCATTTTTCTTCATAATCCATTATCCATTGTCATTTTTAATTTTCTAAATAGTATTTAAAGCTCTTTTTATTAACTAAAGCATGTAAATACCTAGTATTCTTTTCACCATCTACAATATGTTTACTAGAAGCTTTTTGATGCCAATAAGTTTCTTCCATATTTTGAAAATTAATAAGTTTATCCTTCTTTCAAGTCCAAAATCTTAGAAGATTTCATCATAACAGAAACTTCAAGATGACAAACCAAATTTTTCATATCCTTCATATTAGCAAAAATATTTTAAAAATAATGCTTGTTCCACCAAACCAGATTTTGTTTAAGTCATTTAAGTTTAAACTAGATTCTATTCATCCCTTTAATCAAATTATCAGGATGTGAAGGAGCTTTCCAATTGTTAGCCATAACATTAAAAAAAATTAATTGTGGTGTTTATTTTTGAGATGTAGGACACCATGTAGATCTTAGAAGGTACTTATTGAAGTGATTGGTACATTAAAGAATGATGCACTATCTTGAAAGGTAGAAATCATCACCCTATAATGACCTAATCACCCAATAAGGACTCTAAGGTATGATGGGTCTTTGAATATACTAGATCTTTCCCTACTTTACATGGAAAAGTAGGTTTATTTTAAGTCAAGTTCATTAAATTTCCTTATGGAGGCAAGCCCCATAGTTAATTACACCAGGAATAGAATTCTTAAGAATACTCTGATTAAAGTAGAAATTAAGGTCTCCAAAGATTTCAAGGCTACTATCAAAAGATTAAGTACTGAAAATTAAATAAGATTGTTCAAGGAGAAGACTTATTATCGAAGCCAAAGGGAATGAGTAGGAAATGCTCATGATATTAAAAGACTAGTGAGCATTCTAATCTATCTATGGTTGGGCTTTATATGATTAAAGTTGAAGAGGTTAATTTTATTGAAATTGCCATTTTATTAGAAAGCTAGGAATTATAATCCAATAACACAAGGTTGTAGAAATACCTAAGAGGTGGGGATTTATGCTAGTAGCTTGAAGAAAATAAATAACCTAAGACCTCTCTAGGGAGCTTTGGCATAACCCAAAGCACAACCTATGTCTAAGAAAAAATGGGCATAAAGTTCACCTCTATAAAAGAGAATAAACCACCTAACTGCTGGGCTTGTAATCGCCTGGAGTGGCCGCCAACTAACTCCTCATACGATTTTGAAACCATATAGGCAAGTCTTATGCATTTTCAAGATAGTTGGGCTATTATTAATTTAGAAAGAGACAAAGTCCTTAAACCCACTCCCTAAGAGACTAAAGCATGAGTGGTATGAGTAATGACTTAATCTACAAATGCAAATCTTTTCAAATTTTATTTGATTTTGGACACTTCATTTTGACAAAGGTTTTGGAATTTTTTATGCCTATATGCATGATGAAGTTAGATTATTAGCTAAATCAACAGAAAGAGTGTTTTCCACCACGAGGAGGCCCTCAAAGGTCAAGCCTTTCCCTATCGTAAGGATGGAAACCCTCTCTTAGTAAGAGTGAAGCAATATGCATGCATGATGTGAGACATACAACATTCAGCTAAGGGATTGCTAAATATTTTAATTATCTTGATTTAATGCCTAGGCTTTATGTGAGGTTATGAATTATTTAAAACTTTATTTATGAGTTATAGTTGGGTAAAAGATTTATTTTTCCTAAGAGCCTAATTGCATCCGACTACACATTCAAACATCAATCATTTAAGAAACTAAGAAAAGCATGTCATTTCTAGTACACATCCTTGACAAATCATCAACCAATTTTATAACTATCATGAAAGAATAAAAGGTCGATGTGCATCATACACCCAAAAAAAAAGATGGGTAGCTGAGCTCTACCCTTATACAACCCAAAATTACAAAATAATAATTATAACTTATAATGAATGAATGTTATGGGTGGTCTTCATTCTTCATTCTTCATGTCTTTATTTCTTTTCTTTTATTTAATTTGCTCCACTAAAGACATCACATGGCCTCCAGACAAAGCCTCTAGCCAATGCTCATCCTTATCCCCATAGCACTAGTCCTAATTCTAATTGCAAAATTACATTAAGAATAGGAAAAGTAAATCTAACTACACCTACAAAATAGAGGTTAGTTAAACATACATACAATCTCAAGCAATTATATCATAATTTGGGCTTAGCACCCTGCACATGGGTAACCAAGCCCACCTATCCTAACTTGAATAATGCTTAGGGGCTTAAGCAACCTGCAAAGAGAGCATTTATATTTATTTTTAATCCGCCCCTTAAATATAATCCCCTATAAAAAATATGATTAGGCTAATCATGGCCTACCATCCATTTAAGGCATACACCCTAACATATGCCTACAATACATCACAAACCAAAATATACATCATACCAAGCACCACCCTAACATAAAGCTAGAAGTAGTGACTTAATTCTAATGAGTGTTAATGGTGGTATGTCTTGTTAAGCATTATAGTCATAGTTTTATAAGTTTAGAAGGATTTAATTTAACATGAAGGGTTGGTTTCAATTGAAGTTATTTAATTGATTTTAAATTTTAATTTATGTTTTCTTTTGTTTAATTTGATTACACTTAGCAACTAAGTTTTATAAAGAGAAGAAAAGATGATTTCCTCTTCATCTCTACCCAAGTTATTCTAAAAGCAAAATTTGATTTAGTTTCCTTTAATGAATGGCTTATTACAAAATTTAACTTAATTCTAAGTTTAGGCTCACTTTTAATAATCTTATTTAATATGAAAGGTCTCTTAGGATTAATTCAATTGAATTACTATCACATGGCATATGTTCAATCATTCTCTCCATCACATGTAAGATGCATATAATATTAATCCTAAATATACCTACATATAATATTTTAATACACTTACATGATGAATGTAGATGTGCATATTTGTAAAAATGAGATTTTAATTCATTAGCTAAATGCACATACAAGTGTATCAAAGTTTTAAGTAGATAATTTTGCCATTGTTAAACTAGGGAATGAGTAAAGACCTCCTTGGGGCTACTTAAAGCCTTGCATCCCTAAATGTCTAATTAGATATACCCACTATTCTTGAATACACATGAATGTACAAATGACTACAAGAATGGAAAATCATGCAAAATTTATTTATTTCAATTGAATTATTTATACATGTGAACTAAAGTTGAAAAGAGATTTTATTTCATTTAAATGCACATACAAGTGTATATAAGTTTTAATGGATACTTTGCTTATTAAAGTAGGAGAGTGAGGTAAAGACCTCATTGGGACTACTTAAAGCCTTGCATCCCCAGAATGTCCAGACTAGATATACCCACTATTCTTGAATACACATGAATGTATAAGTGACTACAAGAATGGAAAATCATGCAAAATTTGTATTTCAATTGAATTATTTATACATGTGAGCTAAACTTGAAAAGAGATGTTCATTCATTAGCTAAATGCACATACAAGTGTATAAAAGTTTTAAGTGATACTTCACCATTGTTAAACTAGGGGAGAGGTAAAGACCTCATTGGGCTACTTAAAGCCTTGCATCCTGAATGTCCAAACTAGATATAACTATTATTGAATACACATGAATGTACAAGTGACTTCAAGAATTAAAAAATCATGCAAAAATTGTATTTCTTTCAATTGAATTATTTATACATCAGCTAAAGTTGAAAAGAAGATTTTCATTCATTAAATAAATGCACATATAAGTGTATAAAAGTTTTGCATACTTCACCATTGTTATAAATAGGTAAAGACCTCCTTTACTTAAAATTGCATCCTTAATGTCTAGACTAGATATATCACTATGAATACACATGAATGTACAAGTGACTACAAGAATGAAAAAATCATGCAAAAAATTATATTTCTTTCAATTGAATTATTTATACATTGAAGCTAAAGTTCTATCTAAATTCAACATATAAATACATTGGAATGAATTCAAACAAATGTTGTGTCCTTTTCAAATGGTCTATAATTATTAACATTCAAACTTTATGTAAATTCATATTAATTAAAGAAAGAGAACCCATATCACATTCAAGCCATGATGCAAGATTATAAATATTTATAAATATTATCACCCAAATATTGTATAATTTATAAACTTTGAAAATAACTTTAGTTTAATAGTGATAATAGCAAAACTTATATTAAATAAAAAATCAACACATGTAAGCTTGACATAAAGGGAACCATTTGATTTAGTTAATTTTGCAAAAGATGAATGCATGAATCAAATGACATACAACATTTAATATGAATGAGAGTAATAACTAAACATAAACACATGATTTAATTCAATTAAATTAATTCTATGACAAATATATCAAATAAAAAACATTTCAAGCAATTCAAAGTTTCTTATGTCACTTTTAACTTTTATGTTTCAATTTGATTTAATGAAATGAAGGAAAGTTTGTTATCCTAATAAATGTATGAATTGATTCTTCAATAAAATGTATATGATTTTATGGATTAATTATGTTGTATTATGCATTAAATCCACCAATTAACTCTTACATATGTTACTTAAAGTAATTAATTAAATTATTATGAGCCAACATGATATGCATGTAAAATAACATACAATGATCCTAAGAAATGAAAGGGCCTAATCAATTAGCTCACAATTATTGACTAATTAGATTAAAAACTTAATTAATTACTTTTATGAGTTTAAATTTATGGGTAAATTATAATTTCATTAATTTGCTATTAAACATAAAGATCTATCCATGAATTAATTAATGAAGATATATTATTATAATTTTGATTTGATTAATGAAATAATTAATTAATTAATCAATATATCATACTTAATTTGCCAAATTGATTAAGTATCCTCCAAATGAAATAGATTTAAGGAATGGGTAAAGAGGTCCCAATCATATTCACAAATCCAATCTCTAATGAAATAAATATTGAAACAAAAAAAAAGTAATCATTTTGTCTACATTTTTGGTTAGTCTTTTTTTTTTTCTTTTATTTGGGTTTCTATGGTTTTTTTATTCTCAATATTACTCATTTAGGGTTTTAAAAGTTTATTTATCATGGTTTTTCATTTTTTTTTTTTTTTTTTCCTTATTTTTCCTCCCATTGATTAAAGGGCTCATTCTTGGATTTATCATTCTCTCCTAATCTTATTCTCCTCATTATTTTCCTCTTCATAGGCCCTATAGAGCCCATCTTTTTTGTCAATCTTCTGATCATATCTTTTATTTTCTTTCAAATCTTGTGGTTAGATTTTTAGCGATGTTGGTTATCCTGGGGATTATAAGAGGTATGTTCTTTATAGAGAGGATTAATATATTTATCTAAGAATATTATTAGGATATAATTTATATTTTGGGTTTAATAATAAAATATAATTATATTTATCAGTGGATATGGGTTATGTTTTTAATAACATTTTATATTATTTAAAAAACAAATAGTAGATCATCTACCATTAGTCTTATATAATTTATCATTTTGTTTAATCTTATCATTTTTAAATATTTTAGATGTCTTTTGGATGTAGTCAAGATCTTAGTAATCTATCTAATCATCTTATTTCAATCTAGAGTTTAGTCTAAGGGATGGCTCTTTTGGTGTGGTGAGTTTTATTTCCTGGATTAGGGTTTCTCAGTGGCCTGTGGCCTCAGTTCTTTTTAGATTCAATGGGAGTTAGGGTCTGGGGAAGGTGGTGGTCTTGATTAGTGGAGGATCATGCTTCAGTGGTCAGGCTTAGGGTGGCTCAGTGGTTTCTTTATCTGGGGAGGGAGTGGTCTGGTAGGGCTCAGGAGGAGGATGGTGTTTATGCTAAAAGTAGATTCTTTTAAAAAAAGGAAGAAAGTTATTTTTTAGATTATTAATATTAGTATTTTATTTTATTTTATTATATTTGGTATTTTTTTATATTTATATTTATTTGGTATTTATTTTAGTTAGGTTTTATTTTAGTTTATTTTATTTAGTTTATTTTAGTTTAGTTTTTATTTTTCTTTATTTTTAGGTTTAATTATTTTTTTATTTTAGTAAGTTTAGGTTTTATTTTATTTTTAGGTTTAGTTTTTTTATTTCATTCATTTTTTATTTTTAGTCAGTTGTATTTTATTATTTTTATTTTATTTTAGTTTAGATTTATTTTAGTTTATTAAGTTTTATTTATTTTATTTTTTTATTTTATTTATTTTAAATTATTTTATTGTTAATTTTATTTTTTATTTTTAATTTTAGTTAAATTTATTTTATTTTTTATTTATTTTATATTTTATTTTTGTTTTATTTATATTTTATTTAGTTTTTTTTATTTTATTTTATATATTATTTTATTTTTATTTAGTTAGTTTTATTTTATGATTTTATTTTTAATATTTTGTTTTAATTTAGTAGTTTTATTTATTTTAGTTAGTTTATTTTATTATTTATTTTATTTGGTTTTTTTGGTAGGTAGTTTAGGGTTTTATTTTATTTTATTTATAGGTAAGTTATTTATTAGGTCTTATTAAGTAGGTTTTAGGTTAGGTGTTTTAGTGTGGTTTTAAGGTAGAGTTGATAGTTTTAGGGTTTTTTAATGTAGTTTAGTGAAGATTTTTTGGGTAGGGTTTGGGGTTATTTTGTTGAAAAGTGCATTTTATTACAAAAAAAGATATTCCCTTAATGGTAAAGCTCAAGTTCTACTATTCTCAAAGCAAGAAACCAGCAAAACCCCATCTAAGTACAATAGAAAAAGAAAAGAAAACAAAAGAAAAATAAAAGAAAATACAATACTAAAAAAGCATATGATAAAAAGACATAAAATAAGACTATTATGACTAATGAAAGTAGTAAAAGGACTAGTCAGAAGCAGCTCTTGATCCCTTTGAGAAAGCAAGATAAACAAGATCCACAACAACAACAGTTGAGTTGACTAAGTATAGCTCATTCCATCAGAAGTTCCCAAAAGAATTTTGCAAAACACTACAAAGGCAATAATCATAGCTCAAGGGAAAAGGATAAAGTAAACAATTTAGAGAGCAGAAAGAGAAGGCTTGGGCTCGCTTAAGATCATCTGGTGCCAACAATACATATGAGCATCCAAACTTCTAAGAAGTGTTATAGTCATATGTAATGCTACCAATCGAGAGAAGATATGAAGAAACATCAATGCCATCATAGCCAAAGATAATATAAGCAAACCATCCAAGGAAAATAGCCCATAGTGACCCGTGTCCCGCACCAAACAAAGAAAGAAAATCCAGCCAAACCACCAACCAAAACCCACAATAGACCAATCACATAAAGCTAGCACCCTAGAAGTTACAGTAGGATCAGTGGTCAAGCTAAAAAACCAAGGAGTAATTCCACCAAAGCCACCACCAAAAGGAAGAGAAACACAAAAAAGGAGCAGTCAGCATGAATTGGGGTAACAACACAAGCCAACAAAACAGCCCCAAAGGCATAACAACAACCCTTGATCTAGAGCAATAATAATCCAAATCTAAGGGCAAAACCTCCACCCAAATAGCAAAATAGTAAAAGATAAGTAGCAATAGAGAGAGGAAAGCTATAGAGAGACCAAGAGGGCATCCAAAAATTACCATCAAAACCACCACCAAGGCAGTAGGAAAAATAGCAAATCCAGCACCACCGACAAAGACACAAATATGGGGAAATAAGGAGAGCAAAATAAACCAAAGGGATTCAATACTAATAGCCAATCTAAATCCCAAGACACCAAGCCAAGGCACAAGCATCCAAGGCAAGACAACATCCAATGCCAAGAACCAAGCCGAGAGAGCCACATTAGCCCTCAAAGAAAACCAAAACTAATCCAAAGAGGAGTACCGCAATAAACCAAGAGTATAGATAAAAAATAGCCAGAACCATCTCCTCTAGTAAACAAAAACCTAGGTCTTGAAGAAAAAAAACCACAAAGTAGCTACCCTCATACCAATCAACAAAGAAAACACCAACAAAGAAAACACCAACCCAAACTAGAAAACAACCAAAAGAATTGAAAAAAACCAAACCTAAGCAAATCAAGAGACCAATAGTCGCACCCAACAACCAAAACAAGAAATAAGTTATAAATTCAAGAAAGGGAGTAGCTAAAACAAGATGTTAACCCAATACAAAGCACAAAATAGATGGAAAGAATAACAGCAGGCATACCCACAAGCCACCTGGAGATCTCCAAAAAACCAAGAAACAAAATTGGTAGTCATTTAGGATAAAAAAAACCATAAGATAAAATGCCAAAGAGAACCACCCAACCAAGCAAAATCAATGAGGAAAGGAACAAGGCCAGGAAACAAAGCCCCTTCCAAACCCTAAAGAGCAGATAATCACAAAAGAGAAAATAGGGCAACAACTAGAAAAAAAGCTACTAATCCACAAGGCGAGGGAAAACCAACCAGAAGTCAAGAGACACCGTGAAAGGAGAATAACAACCACCAAAAGCCCAAAACTAAGCCAAACTAGAAGAGACCAATAGCCATGAAAAATGACCACCCAAAATAGTCGTAGATGGAAGAAGCAAATTGCAACATCCAAGAACCAACCATAATAAAAAATGATTCAAATAAGGTAAACAACCAAAACTGAGGCAAACCCAACATCAATTAGTATAAGGTAGGCCAAAATAAGGAACAACCATAACTCAATAGAGACCCCAAAACATCACTATGTGACAAAGAAGCATAGTAAGCCATAGAAAGAAAACCACCAATCCTAGAGGATAGGAAAACTAATTAAAAATAGCACCACTATGACCCAAATAAAAGTATACAATGGGGTAAAGAGGAAGTGGGTTTAAGTTTTGAAATAAACTAAAACCAACAAGGCAACTTTCATATAAAGTGAGATTGACCAGGACCCTAAAGAAAATTGCAAAAACCAATTCTTGCTAAGGGAAGCAAAAAAAAAACCAACCAAAAAATAGACTGAATAAAACCACCATAGTAATATGATCAACAAAATAATCGAAAGTTAAAATCTGAGGTAAGGCAGTCTAGTGTTATCCAGATTGACCAGACCATGCAGATGCTTAAGTAAGTTATGGTTATCAAATAAAGAAGCTCATTTAATTTTAAATTAGCCGAAATCAAGACAAGCATTACCTTCACAAAGAATGTGAGAAATTTTGTATCAAACTTGAGAAAGAACCTTATTAGTGTGATTAAGAAGATAAAATAAGCTAGCAGTTCCCATTTTATTAGTATTGAGCATATCAAGTAAAAGAAGAGCATCAACTTCAATCCTCATATTAAAGATGTTTTGCTTAAACAAATATCATTAGCTTTATTAACATCCATGAGCTCCATAAATAACAAGCTTTGAGGGGTAGGAAAAGCACAAATGATAGTACCTTTATAATCCCTAAGAATTCCACCACAACCATATTTATTAGGGGAAACTAAACCATTAGTATTGATCTTAATATAATTTTCTTTAGGCTTAATCCAATGTATAATACTCTTGTAGGAAGGGTCATCATGCAAAGTGATACCCAATTTCTACACAAATTTATCACCTCTAAATTGAAGATTACTAATTAAATTTGCATTAAACAAAGCATGAATTTTTCTTTAGTTCTAGCAAGGATCCTTTATGGTTCATAGGAATGCCTCAATATTTAGCATCATTTATATCCATCCAAATGAACCAAATAAGGGTAATAGAAATTAAAACTTTTCATATGACCTTTCACGTTTTATGGAAACAAACTTCAAGAAGTTGATATAATGAAAGAGAGCCATGAAAATAGTTAGTGTTAAATAAATCATCATACCATATCCAAAGTTTGGAAGTAATAGCACCATTGACAAAAAACATGATTAACATTTTCAATATGATAGCAATAATAGCACTTAGAAGGTAAAAAAACCCTTTAAGCCAGAGCAAAGAATTTACAAGAATGAAGTCATTCAAAATCCTCCAAGCTAAAATAGAATAAGAAATGGAAATGATATTGTTCCAAAGTTTAATGAAAACATTAGAGGTGTTTTTTTATTTCTAATAAATTTCCAAACCTCTTTAAGAACAAAATCACCATTGTAAGAGAGCTTGAAAAGAATTTGATCAGTTTATTAGAAAGATAATGATGTTGCAAAACTTGTCAAAAAAATAGAAATGTAGTTCTCAAGTTTGTTTTCATTCCAATTGTTATTAAGCCAAAAAAGAGTTAACTTTGATAGCAAAGAAGTGTGTGTGTAGATCAAAAGGGAGTCATTGCCAATCCAATTGTCTTGCCAAAAGAAAGAAGAGCCCGAATGAATACCCCAAGATATTAATGATTCAACAACCCATTTAAACCTTTATCAAAAGAGAGAACTTTATAAGCATGATAGGGTGTTTTACATTTTTTTAAAGCCCACCAAAGCATATGAGAGAAGGCAATCATATAATAAGTTTGCAACCAAGACCACCTTCACCCAAAGGACCACAACATTTATGCGATGTCCAATGCATTTTAATAGAATTATTGGATCCCAAAAAAATTTATTAAGCAATTATGATAAGAGTTAATTAGTAGTTTAATAGAGTTTGAATCAAATAAAGAATACAATTAAAATTTTATTTAAATTTTTTTGAATTAACTCATAACAAATATGGGATCATTTTGGACCTTAAAATAGGGAGCACCCTAGTACTTAAGATATGTTGATGTTTATATTATGGTGATTTGATCAATTTTTATTATTAGAGATACTTGAAGAAAATAATAAAACAACTTTTGTTATCATTGATAGAAAGATTTTCTACCAAATTTATTTTAAAAAAATCTGAGGTTCTTAATATACATTTAATATTTACAAAACATCTAAGGGGAAATAAGAGAAAATATAAGATTTTATCTGATGATTGATATAAAAAATAATAAAATAAAGGCTTAAGCCATGGGAAGAAGAAGTAAAGCTCCATTAGAAAAATAGAAAACCAGCATTATTAATACAAGTTTTAAAAAAAAAGTAAATTTAAAAAACCCAAATAAATTCATAATATGGAAAAGGAAATCCCAAGAGATATTATCAAAAGCTTTGGTAATATCTAATTTGGAAAGAACATTTTAACCTCTAGTCTTAGCATCTAAGTCATGAATTAATTCCTCAGTTAGTAAAATGTTGTCAAAAATAGATCTACCTCTAACAAAACTAGTTTGGTTGAGAGAGATAATCCTATGAAGTAAAAGACTAAGCGATGGCAAGAATTTTGGAAATCGCCTTATTGAAGAAGGTGCAAAGACTAATAGGTCTAAGATTACTCCAATAGTTTGGATTATCTTTCTTGGGTATGAGAAAAATATAAGTGCTAGAAAAATATCTATGAAAAGGATTACCATTAAAAATAATCAACCACAATGTCAATCAAATCATTTTTAATAATAAACCAACAATTTTGAAAAATTGAGTAGTGAAACCCTCCGACACAAATGTAATCCATGTTCATGCTATTAAGAACTTTAAAATTTCATCTTCATTAGGCACAATAGTAAGCAAATCATTGTCATCATTGCTAATAATAGAAGGAATCAGTGTGATTTAGAAATTTCATAAGAGCAACTCTTATTAAGCATATTTCTAAAGTAATTAATAATAAACCTTAATATCATTATTCTCCATAATCCATTCTCCATTGCCATCTTTAATTTTTATTAATATTATTTAAAGCTCTCTTTAATAACTAAAGCATGGAAATACCTAGTATTCAAATCACAATCCGTAATATGTTTACTATTAGCTTTTTATAGCCAATAAGTCTCCTCCATATTTTTGAAATTAATAAGTTTATCTTTCACCTCAGTCAAGTCCTTAATCATAGAAGGATCAGACATAATAGAGACCTCAAGACCACAAACCAATTTTCCCATATCTCTGATATTAGTAAATAGGTTATTATAACAATGCTTGTTCCACCAACCTAGATTTTGCTTAAGTCATTTAAGTTTAAACTAAAGTCTATTCATCCCCATAGTTCAATTATCAAGATGTAAAGGAGCTTTCTAATTATTAGCCACAATATTAAAAATATTAATACACTGAATCCACATGTTCTGAAATCTAAAAGGAGAGAAATTTTTTAATCTATTATAATTATCTTTACTAGAAACCAAAAGAGGAGCATGATCAGACAAGGTTCTGCTTAAATGATCGATAGAAGTAATATGCCATTGAGTAATCTAATGAGTATTAAAAAGAATCTGATCCAACCTTTGTCAATGTCTAGAGTTTTACCAAGTATAATTACAACCTTTAAAACCAATATCAATCAAATTATAATCAAGGATCATATTAGAAAATTCTTCCATGGAATGAATATTAGGAGAGCAACCACCACTTCATTTAAGTGAATAAAATAGTGTTGAAATCACCACCAACAAACCAAAGGTTTATTGATAGAGGTAGCAAAATTCCTCAAATTATCCCAAAGAAGATTTCTACCATCTAAGCCCAAAACACAATAATCACCATAAGAGATTTGAGCATTGACAACTTTTGAAAATCATCAAGAATAGAAACCTCTACAAAGTTATTCCAAAACACTAAATCTTATTACGACATTAGAGAAAAATTTATTGAAACCGATCATTCTAGCAACATGGTTAATTTTGTTAGCATGAATAAGAGGCTCTAGAAAAATAAAAGAAATATTATGTATATGACAAAGATTTCTAATCGTTATGAATAGAGGGTACCGATCCCTCTAACATTCCAAACAATAAAATTAAACATAAAGAAATAAAAGGGGTTAAGAAAAGGTTAATTAAGAGAGAGAGGAGGTCAGCATCTAGTGTTTCTTGGCAATTTGGGAGGGAATTTTTAACATTTTTTCTCTTTTTAGCATGATAAGTTTGGAAACCATTTTCTTTTCCCATATAATCATCATCTGAGAAGGATTTAGCAACATTAGGCATAGATTTAAAAGAAATCTTCTGCTTAGAAATGAGTTCTCCTTCTTCCAAGACATTAGAATTTATTAAAGCCCAATAAGCATCGAGAATAGCAAGAGAGAGAGAGAGCATAAATAGATTTATTAAAAGGCAAGTGTGAACACCAAGCCCTTCCTTTTCATGACCCAAATTATTAGACAAAGCCAAATCTTTTTGAGAATTTAAATCATCCTGAATCTGGAAAATAAAATCAATTTTTTCAACTTGATTATCATGAGGTATTAAAGCCATATTATCCATTGAATTTGAATGATGCATAACATTAATATCCTCATTTATATTCTTAATCAAAGCTTCATTTTCATCAATCAAAGTCAGAAAGAATGTAGGGATTGAATCAGAGGAAATAGAATCATCATCCAAAAGTTTAGAAAAACTATTATTGCTCACATTAGAAGCCTTCAATTGCACAGAAGAAGTAAGAGGTAAAATATCCTTATTAAGAACATTCAAAAATTCCTTTTTTTCTGATGTAGCTTTTTGATATTTAATAGTGATCGACCTATGGTTAGGAATAGAAGTTTCATTAACAGGGATTTTATAGGTGAGGATGAAGAATGAAGCATTTAAAATTATCGTACCCATGGATTTTACAGTGAGAACAAATGATAAGGAAATTTTCAAATTCAATTCTTTGTATATAACTTTAATTTTCATATACCAACAAGATTTATTTGGGGTGTTTCTTGGTAATGTCCAATTCAATAAGGATTCTAGCCACTAAAAGGTAAGATTTTATAGAGGTTGTCTGGTCAATTTACAATGGCCGACCAAATAAAGCACCCACAATAAAAAGGAATTGATGGTTAATGAAATGAATTTTTCATATTGGGGAGAGAAATCCAAACGGGAACATCTTTGAATGATTTCAAAGTAGTTAAAGCCAAGATAGTTGATGCCATAGCAAGATCCATAGGATCCTTCATTTCCCAATGAATCATCAGGGAAGAAGCCAAGCCAGTATTACTCAAATGAAAACATGAAATAGGCTAGACCATCGATTCAAGAAGGAATCCAATGAGAATCATGCAAAAATGGCAGCAAAGGCCAAAACCAAAAATCGAGAGGGAAAGGGAAATCCCAGAGCACTTGGACGAGGGCCTGGGTTTTTTGGTTTTGGTTGTGGTTTAAGTTTAGTTTTAGTTTTAGGTTTAGGTTAGTCAGTTTAGTTTAGGTTTTAGTTTAGGATTTAGGGATTCAGTTTAGGTTTAGGTTTAGGTTTAGTTTAGTTTAAGCCTAGGCTCAGGCTAGTTTAGTTTCAGTGGCTCAGATCAGGGCTCAGCCCAGGGCCCAGTATTTAGCAGGGCCCATCAGCCCAGCCCAGGCCTCTAGGCCCAGCCTGGGGCCCAGGGCCCAGGGCTCAGGGCCCAGGGCCCAAGGGCTCAGCCCAGGGCCAGGCTGCTTAGCCAAGGCCCAGCTAAGTGGCTCAGGCCCGGGGCCATGGCTCAGTAAGCCTGGGGCCCAGGGCCCAGCCAGCTTAGCTTGGGCCCAGCCTTCAGGGCCTTCCAGGCTCAGCTAGGGGCTGAGCTCAGGCTAGCCCAGATCAGCCTGTTTCAGGGCTCAGGGCCTCAGCCCAGGCCCAGGGCCTAGCTCTCTCAGGCCCAGGGCTCTTAAGCCTAGATCAGGTTTAGCTGCCTGGGCCAGGCCAGGTAGGCCAGCTCAGGTTTAGGGCCTAGCTTTAGGCTTTAGGCTCAGGGCCTAGGCCTAGGGCCAGGCTCAGCTCAGTGTTTATTTAGCTCAGGGCTCAGTTTAGGGTCAGTTAGTTTAGGTTTAGGCCTAGGGCCTAGCTCAGGTTTAGTATAAGTGTAGGTTTAGTGTTTTATTTTATTTAGGAGCAACACCCAGGCCTCAGGTCACCCATCACAGCCTCAGCTTTAACCCAGGCCATGGGATCCCAAGGTGCTGGCCCAAGCCTAGGTTGTGGAGGGTCCTGTGTATGGTTTAGGGTTTAGGGTTTAGGGTTACAATTTAGGGTTTAGGGTTGTCGATTTAGGGTTTATGGTTTAAGGTTTAGGGTTTAGGGTTTACTATTTAGAATTTAGAGTTTAGGGTTTTTAGGGTTTAGGGTTTGGGGTTTAGGGTTGTAGGTTTTAGGGTTTAGGGTTTATGATTTAGGGTTTTAGGGTTTAGAGTTTATGGTTTAGGGTTTAGGGTTTAGGGTTTAGTGTTTAGGGTTTTGTGGTGTTTATTTTTAGTTTCAGTTGTGTGTCTATATATGAGGGCACACCATGCAGATCTGATGATGTACTTATTGAGGTGATCGGGTATGACATCAAGGAATAGTGCACTATCTCGAAAGATAGAAATCACTACCCTACGATGGCCTAATCACCTAATAAGGACTCCTAAGGCATGATGGGTCTTCGAATATACTAGAGATTTTTTCCATACTTTACTTGGAAAAGTAAAGCAGGGTTTATTTAAACCAGGTTCATTAAGTTCCCTATAGAGGCAAGCCCCCATACTTAATTACATCTTAAGAAAAATGAATCCCTTAAGAATACTCTCGATTAAAGTAGGCGATTGTTGTCTCCAAAGAATTCAAATATAGTACTATCAATAAATTGGTTGTATTTTAGAAGATCAAGTGAGATGGATCAAAAGGGAAGAGTTATTATCAAAACCAAAGGAGATGAGTAGGGAGTACTCATGATACTAGAAACCTAGTGAGCAATCTATCATATGGTTGGGCTTTATATATTTAAAATTGAGGAGATTTATTTATTTGATTTGAAATTTTATTAGAAATCTAGGACTTATAATTCCACAATATAAGATTGTGGAAATATCGAGGTGAGGATTTATGCTTGTAGCCCGTAAAGAGAAATAGCAACCTCAGATCCTAAATCTAGAGAACTTTGGCGAGGCCAAATCATGACCTAAATCTAAGGTGAAAGTGGGTATATGGTTTACCTACATAAGAGAGAGTAAACCACCA
>JAKCPB010001287.1:0-172764 GCA_021442155.1 Cymbidium sinense
AATGCCGAGAGAACTTTCACCAAGGCTAGTCGTTAGATCGCTATGCATAGCGATATAGAAGAAGATGTAGAGTTTTGAAATTTAGATTTATGAAATTCATCATTTCAACTTAAAGTGGATGGTTGGGGAATGATGACGCGTCTGACCCAGTCCCATAGTTTCATCATCCCTGCATCGGTGGTCCCTAGTCTACTTAGAGGAGGTACTGATCCAACCCGACAAAAGATCCTTATCAGCCATGAGTTGCATCCAAGGAATCAGAAATTGGTGATATTTGTCTAAGGAGATAAGCTTAAGTCTACCTTACCTACGAGCTTTTTTCCTATCGATATACCTATGATTCACATCTCAAGGTCCAAAGCATTGGGAGCATACAGATCCATCATTGTAATATAAGGGTGTCATTTAAGGCAACCACTGATCGAGGACTCGAATCACATCATGTGGAGCCTACTAAAACCATGCAGAGAGGACATGCAACGCCCTTACTGGCATGAGATTGATTGAGAGTGAATATAGAAATACATTTGATTTGACATTGGCTCTTTTGTGAGCTAGAGTTTTCTTAATTTTTTACCTACGATAAATAATTGTGGAAGGTGGATTGAATTTTATTTTTATTTTAAGCCTTTAAAAATTGAATTTTATTTAAGCATTTAACACTTAATAACATGTTAGATTTTGCATTTGAATTGATACTTAATTTATATTAACTTGATTTGAGATTTTAAATATATGTTATAGTAGTATCCCCTTCAGTTGAAATCTCTATTCAATGTAGCCATCATCAGGGAGGATGTATTGTTTCAGATTCTATCGACTCTATTAATTTAATAATAAAGGATTAGATCTACTGTCATGTGATAGAAGTAGCGTCTTAGATATTTCAATAAGTTAAGATTCTTATAATATTATTATTGGATTTTAAGTTTTATTTAGAATCAACCCAACATCCTCGACTAAGTTTAAGCATTAATGTAGTGCCCATGCATATTTAATAATTTAAATAATTTTATTTCTAAATCATGAGATTGATTTTATATTTTCATTTAATTCCAATTTAGCCTACGCAGCCTTTTCATACATTAAAATTTGCACTCTAAATTTCTATATCTGATTTCTTTAGCTTAGATAATTTCACCCAATTAATGAAGTCATTGATTTTAAAAATCATAATTATAATGAAATTTCCTAATTTTTGGATTGAAGGAAGCCTCATAATTTTTGTAGAATTTAATTTAGTATCGTCTTCTGTCTACTTGTATGAAGAATTGCATATCCGGTGACAATGATTTAGATTGAAATCCAAAATATCATAGTTTTGCTCGCAATTAGCTTGCTTATTGAAATTTTCAATTCTCAAATATTATTTGGCTTGTAGTCTTTAATGAGCCTTAGTTATACTTGCCAAATTGTTTGTCTTTAGTGAAAATCTCATTTTGAAATTCATTTGATTTTCACTTTAACTTTAAAATAACACTCAACAAATCTCATATGTATCAATTTTATGTTTAATTGAAGCCTTCTTTAGTCCATCTTAAATTATACATTCCTATATATGGATTAGATAAGAAGGCTTATTTTTTGTGAATCTCACTCTATAGCTTGATTTGAGCTCTATCTCATTTGAAAATTATCCTTCTAGCTTCATGCAACCTTCCTATAAGTATAACATGAATTCAAAGTCATGATTGCATTGCATTTGGCTTATTCTCTTTCAACCATTTTAGGGTCTATTTAAACTGGGTTTGTTAAGTTCCTATAAAGGCAAGCCTCCATCGTTAATTTCATCTTAAAGAAAATGAATCCCTTAAGAATACTCTTGATTCAAGTAAGTGATTATTGTCTCCAAAGAATTCAAAGATAGGACTATCAAAGGATTGGTTATTTTTTTAGAAAATCAAGTGGGAGAGATAAAAGGGGAGAATTATTATCAAATCAAAGGAGATGAGTGGAGTGCTCATGGGAAGCCTAGTGAACACTCCAATCTATCCTATGGTTGGGCTTTATATATTTAAAATTGAGGAGATTTATTTGTTTGAGTTGAAATTTTGTTAGAAATCTAAGATTTATAATTCCACAACACAAGATTATAGAAATTCTTAAGAGGTGAGGATTTATGTTTGTAGCCTGCAAAAGGAACAACAACCTCAGATCCTAAATTTAGGAGCTTTGGTGAGGGCCAAAGCACATCCTAAATTTAAGGTGAAAGTGGGTATATGGTTTACCTCCACAAAAGAGAGTAAGCCACCCGACTGCTGTACTTATTATCGCCTGGAGTGGAAACTAACTAACTCCTCGTACACTTTAAATCTATGTAGGCAAGGCATATACTTTGCAAGATGGTTAGGTTGTTATTTACTTAGAAGAGGAACTAAGTCCTTAAACTCACTCCCTAAGAGACTAGATCATGAAGGGCATGAGTAATAGATTGATCTAATACAAATTTTAACAAGTTTTATTTCATTTTTGGACTTCTCATTTTGACACAGGCTGTGGGATTTTGTATGCCTAAATGCATGAGAAATTGATTATGGGTCAAATCAATGGAGAAAGATATGTCTTTCCATCAAAAGCTCATATAGGTTAATCCTTTATTCTCTTGCATAGATGGAAGTCCTCTCTTAACAAGAGTGGAAGAATATGACATACATGATGTTATACATACAATCATCCAAAAGGGGGTTAAATATTTTATTATCTTGATTTAATTCCTAGGCTTTTATACGAGATTATGAGTTATTTTAAAATTTTAGTTATGAGTTGTTAGTAGGATAGAAAATTTATTTTTATCCTAAGAGCCTAATCGCATCCAGGCCATATAACAATCACCAATCATAAAGAAACTATGAAAAGGCATGCTATTTCTAATGCACAAGCTAAACAAAACATCAAATAATTTTATAAAGCTATCACAAAAGAATAAGAGGTCGATGCTACCGTCAGATAACCAAAATAAATGTGGTAGTGAAGCTCTACCCTTATACATCTTGGTATAATGAAAGAATAATTACAATTATAAAATGATAAGTGTTATGGGGGTCTTCATTCTTCACTTTTCATCTTTCATTTCTTCACCTTGATTTGCTACATTTCTTTCTTTCTTTTGGCTTGATTGGGATGTAGCTTGCTCCAAAGGCATCACATGGTATATAAGACATGGTCTTATAATCAATGCTCACCTTAATCTCCATAACACTTATCCTAATCTTAATGCAAAAATTACATTAAAATTAAGGAAAGTAAATCTAGCTACACCTGCAAAATAAATATTAGCTAAACACACCATACAACCCAAGCAGTTATATGAATAATTTGGACTTAGTATCCCACACATGGGTAACCAAGCACATGTCCTAACTTGGGCTATGCTTAGGGTATAAGCAACCCGCATAAAAATATTTATATTTTTATTAGCCCCTTAAGCACAACCCTCAGAAAGCATGATTAGCTAATATCCTAACATCGACTACATACACCCTAACATCCAAAGATAAAATAATACATCACAAAAAACAAACATTCATATAACCATGCACCCTAACATAAAGCTAGAAATTGTGACTTAGTCTAATGTGCATGTGTTGCTTTATGTGTATGTCCTAAGCTTTAGAGTTACATTTTCTAAGTGTGAGGATTTATTTATAAAGTTGATTTCTCTTAAGTCATTTAAGATTTGAATTTTCTTTAGTGATTTTTTTGTTTATAAGTGGTTCATTAAATAATAAGTGTTATAAAGAAGAAGATTAATTCTTTTCATCCACATACCTAATCATTTTAATGTTAATTAATGAATTTTCTTATATATGTTTATTATTGAATTAATTTATTTATTATTGAAATGAAAATTATTATATAGAAATATGGATATTCATCCATTACAATATACAAAAAGTTTTATAACAAAGTTAAATACAAGTACAAAATTTAAAAAACCTGATGTCGACTAATATACCACTTTTCTTAGATACATGTAAATGTATGAATAACTATGAGGATAAGAAAATCCATGCAAAAGGTTATGTTTGAATTATTTGATTTATGATTCTTTATTCATTAGGCACATCATACATGCATATGTATAAGAGTTTTAAGTGAGTATGATGCCATTATTTTCTACACTAGGGGTGTAAGGTACAAGACCTACTTAGGGTTACTTAAAGCCTCGCAGCCCCGGGATGTCCAAACTAATATACCACTTTTCTCAAATATATATGGATGTACAAAAAAGAACCACATGAATAGGGAATCATGCAAGAAATTATGTTTGATTTGATTATGTGATTTACATATGTGATATAAAATTCTTCCTAAGTCTTAACATGAAGGTGCATAAAAGTAGATTAGTGCAAGTGTGTTCTTTTCAAATGAACTATATACTTGTAAATCTTATGTGAATCCATGTTAAGATTGGGAAAGAGAACCTCACACTACATATCTTATATTATTATCACATGCAAGCTTACAGATATTTGTAATTAACATCACTTCATTTATAATAATTGATTTATAGGTTTTGAAAATAGTTTTGATTTAATAGTGATAATAGCCACTTATATTTTAATTTAAGTCAACACATGCAATTTGACATTAAAAAAACATTTCATTTAATTAATTTTAAAAGGAATGAATGCATGATTTTATATGGCAAGCAATATTAGCATGATTGGAAAGAAATAAAGGAATGTAAATACATGATTTCATTCATCCCAATTAATTCCTAAGGACAATCAAATTAAATAAGGCTATTTAAAATGAATCAAAATTCTTTAAAGATATTTTTAAATTTGAATTTGATTTGATTTAGAAATATGAAGGAGGTTTTAATCCTAGCCAATTCCCCATGTGTGAATTAATTTGGTTTAATGAAGAATATTTAAGTTGATTTTATATTTTAATTAGGTTAAGTATAAATAAATCAAATTAATTACCTATATCACCTTAAGTTAATTAATTAATTAATAAGCCAATATGATATGCAACCACATGAAAAGTAAATGCCCCTAAGAAATGAAAGGGGCTAATGCAATTGGCTTATGATTAATAGTTAATTAAGCAGATCTCACTTAATTACTTTTATGATTTTCTCACACATGTGAGCCAACCATAATTTCATTATCTCTTACCTTGGGTTATTGAACACCCAAAGAGCTACCCAAAATTAATTAAGGGTTGTTTATTTGTGGATGAATTGATTTTTAATTTTAATTTCATTACACCTTTAATTAATTGATTGAACATTTTGGTTATATTTTAATTTGAATGATGAAATTAACTTAAGGGCAAGGATCAAGGGCAAGGCCTCAATCCTAATCCCTAATTCATTTAAACATCCAATTAGATTCTAATTTTCTCATTTTTAAAGATTAATCACTTAATTAATTAATTAATCATTTCATTAGCCATTAATTAATTTGATTTTAAAGATAAGGAAAACTTAGGAAATGGATTGGAAAAATATCCTCAACCACATTCTAAGTCATTGAGGTGGTTATGCTTGAAATGATTAATTAAGTACTATTCATTCATTAATTATGATTAATTAAATTAAGAGGGTGATTAGGGCTTAATCAAGTGATTTCCCTAATTAAGCAATCAATAAAATCCCAAAAAAATAGGGGAGGTAGAGGTCATCCCTCTAAACATCTATAAAAAATTTAAGATTAATTGAGTGCTTAATTAAGGTGTAATTAAGCTAATTATTTTGATAAAACCCTAATTAAGCCAAAATCATTGCTCAAAATTAATTAATTATAATTTTTCTAGATTCTATTCTGAAATATCTTTTAAATGAGCCTAAGTTTGCATTTTTTTTTTTGGATTTTTTTTACAATTAGTTATAATTTTAGAAAGTTTCAGGATTAAAAACTATTTAATTAGCCCTAATTAAAGCCTTAATCCTGTCGGGCAATGTGGTGCGATGGGATTGGTTATTTAAGTAGTCACATCCACACACCGACAAACCACGGGCGCTTTGTGGACCGTCCAATCTAATATCGGATGGTCACGATTTGATCTGCGGTTTAAGAAAGGAATCAGAGGTTCTATTCATGGGATTTGATCAGAGCCGTTCATCCCACTTAGGCAGGATGGGCGGCTCATGATCTATCTAGTTCACGAGCGATGGAAGAAGGAAGTCGTCCGTCTTCCCTCATTAGATCTGAGCTCACCCGAGCTCAGATTATCTCTAAATTCTTCCCACACCTTTGGGGAAGGGAGACGCACACATCTAACAGTCAATTTTCCATCAAAATTTGAATTTTTAATCACAAAGGACTAACCCACTTTTACATACAAGGCTCGGTTTGAGAAATTACCTCACCAGAGCTAATGTCCTGGCGGTGCAACGCCAGAGGTTGCTTCGCCTAATTGAGGCGATACCTTGTTCAAGAGCTTTAAACTTAATTTGGTGTGGGATGCTCGGTTGACCAATCCACCAATGCAATGGGATCAGCTTCGATCAAACTCGATCCTCCCATGACTTGGAAGCTTGGGAATTGGTTTGGTTCGCTTCGATTGGGTATGGTGATGGTGTGGCTAAGAGGAATTGAAGTTTGATTTTGAAATGAGGGAGTATTTATCGGGATTGGGATGCCCCATTTCGGCTTTGCTCAAGAATGGGCAATACCAAATGGAGAGGGGTTGTGGATCCTTGGAAATACTCTGAGGGGCTTTAGAATTCACTTAGCTGAGCTCACAATGCAAGTGTGTGCAAAATCATGCTCGAATTGAGGGGGTATACCCCTCAATTTCTCATCATGGACAGACGGCAATGTGCACACATTTTGTCACTCACGTCCTAGACTGTCTCCATCAAGTCAAGGTGGCACGCCAGGGATGGGAGGAATGATGGGGAGTTTCCATGGACCCAATGTGCAAGGATGCAATGGTCTTGATTCAATGGGTGCTCGATTTGGGTTGGAGGTGAGTCAACTCACCTCCCAAAGGTCCTTGGCCAACCTAGGGTGAGTTAGGTTAGCTAGGTGGGTCAGGAGAAGGTTCCATGGAGTGTTAATGAGCTACCATGGGGACGGGGTAAAGACTTTGGCTTGGATCCAATGGTTTTAAGGTTTAAATCCTATGGTTTGATGGCTAATCCCATTGGTGGGGTCCACTTAGCTTTTGGACTGGCTTGGAAATGAATTAGGACATGTTTGGGTCGGGTTTGGCTAAGTCCTAGGATCCTATAAGTTAGTTTGGAGTGATTTGGCTTGAATTTGTCATATGGGTTTCATTTGGGATAGGTTGGGTTGGGTTGACCAATTGGTCAAATTTTGTCAAACCAAAGCTTAGGTTAGGTTCATATGACGATTTGGGATGTTTTGGTTCAGTTAATTTGGATTGATTTGGTCTGGATTCGGATTTGACTTATTTGGATTCAAAAGAGTCAAATTGGTCAAGTTGACCAAATTAGGTTGGGTTAGGTGTTGAGTCAAGTTCAATTGGTTGATTGAAAATGATTGTAGGCTTTGGTTTGGTCTAATTTGAATTTTGGTCAATTTGACCTTTTAGGTCAAGTTGATCAATTGGTCAACTTGGGCTCAATCATGGCTTTGGTCAAGTTCAATAAGTGATTTGGAATGAACTTGAGCGATTGGTTACAATTAATTTGGATTAAATCATGATTTTACACATTTTGGCTTTTTAGGCCAATTTGAGTCAACTTAGGTTAAGTGGCCAATTGGGCTTGGTTTGGCTCAATTGATAGTTTATTCATGTTCAATCATTGATTATGTGTGGGTTTGGGTCAATGGTTTCAATCAATTTGGCATATGATAGATTTTGGCTAGTTTGGGTTTCATTTGGGCTAAATGTTGACTTGGTTTGACCCAATTCAAAGTGGTTAATCACCCCATGATGATTATTGGTTATGATTGAGTTTGATAGGCTTAGCTCAATCCAATTTGGGTTGGATTAGAACTTGGCTCAAAAAGGTCATTTAGGTGACTTTGGGTTTAAGTGAGCCTAAATGGGTCAATTGGCTTGATCAAGGTTTGATTCAAGTTTAGTTGAACCCACATATAAGCTTAGGATTGAAATATGAATCCAATTGCAATTGGTTTGGAGCCAAGTGGGTTTTGGTTTATATGATAATTTTAAGTCAAAAGGGTTAACCTGGGTTTGACTTGGGTTGACTTGGATTTGGTTTGATAATGGTGGTTTATATTTATATTTGGATCAATGATTGTAGGAATGATTGAATCATAAAGAAATCCATGGGTTTTGAGTTGATTTAGATGTCATTTAGTCAAGCTCAAAAGTTTGGCTAAAAGGGATAAAATTAAGAATTTGATTTGATTTGGGTTTGGTTTGGATTGAATTTATATTTCATTCATATTTGTGAATATAAATGAAGATATAAATGAGTTATGAGAAAATCACTTGAGTTTGGAGTGATTTGGAAGCAAATTTGCTAAGGATGTAGGTCAAAAGGGCTAACTTGGGTTTGATTTGGTTTGATTTATTTTTGGTCATTGGAGGTGTTTCATTTATATTTATGAATATAAATAAAGGAATGATTGATTTATAAAGAAATCTATTAAGTTTGAGTTGATTTGGATCAAGATTTGATTAGGTTTATGGAGGAGGGTCCATATGGCTTAAGAATGGTCTTGATTTGGTTTGATTCATCTTGATTTGACTTTGGGTTTCATTTATATTTGGGAATATAAATGAAGGAATGATTGGTTTATAAGAAAATTAACCAAGTTTGAGTTGGTTTGAAGGAGTTTTGGCTAAGCACATGAAGGTGGTTCATATGGCTTAGGAAGGGATTTTGGAATTTGGAGTTAATCATGGGTTTCAATCATTTAGGGTTTGGAATTAATTCATGATTTGGAATTTTATTTGAGAAAACCAATTGGATTGGGGTTTATTTGGATTTGGTTAAAGCTAAGTCCATAAGATCAGATCAAAGTGCTTAAGAAGAGATTTAGAGTTTGAATTTAGTGACAGATTTCAATCATTGGATTGTTGGATTTGATTTTGGAATTTGAATTTGAATTTGAGGTTTGGTTTGAAAGAAGGAAGCAAGGATTGGGTTTGGGCTATAGGTGTGTCCTCCTAAATCCCTAAGGCACAACCTATTCCTATGACTAACTTTCTAAGTCTCTAGGGTTAGGTTAAGTGTTCACCTAATCACTAGAAGTGTCTTAAGACTAAGGAACTCTTAGTGTCTATGAGAGTCCTAGATCTATGATGAGGAAGTTGAGAGCTTACTCCAAAAGTGAAGTCAACATCCATATTAGCCAATGAATCATTATGTATTGCCAAAGCTTTTAAGTGTAGCTCGTTCACATTTATCATATGCCATACTCATCATTATACTTATTAATTTCAAATAAGAGTAGGTCCTATATTGATTCTTTCCTTCTCTATAAATAAGGTTAAGAGAGGGCCTTACATTTCATGTCATTTGTTTGAAAATGTTTTGTAGTCTTTAGGGATTTTAAAGCAAGGAAGGAAATTTGCTTGCATTTGAAGTAAGTGTTTTATTCTTTAAATGTTCCTTTAAGGATTCTCTCTATTTCTCTGATTTAATATTTCTCTTCATATTTATTATGTCTTTTATTTAATTTAAGTTTATGATTTATTTAAATTTAGTCCAAATTTCACCAAATTTTGGCATTATTTTAGAGGTGACATCTAATAGTTTTAATCTTTATGACGATAATGTGGCTTTAAACATAGATTTTATCTTGTCACACTCTAAGCATTAATTCTTCAAACCTGTGAAGTTTATTAATAAACTACAGCCCTTGGATCGTCTTGTAAGCCCAACCATGCTTCTTGAGAAAAGCTCGAGCTGCTCCCTTGATCGCGAGGTTAGCTATCAACTTATCCTTATCAAGAGGTTCCCTCGTAATAGGATCAAATTTACCCACCTTATCAAGATGTTCAAGAAGTACAGCTTTTTCGTAAGTACCACCACTTGGAGTGATCACAGGATCCTGGAAGGTGTCGAGTGTGATATTGCAACATAGATAGTCAGGTACCTCTCTAGGAGTGTCATCGTCCAAAGTTTACTGAACACTTCATTCAGAAGTTCAAGTTGCTCAACTTTATTATCTGAGGATGCTTGAGAACCATCTTTAGTTTGAGGATCTTCAAGAAATTGAGTTTCTGCAACCGCCATGCTCGTTTACTGGATGAAAGTTCCCATTCCAAGTATTTGGCTTTAGCAAGTGCCTGCCATATATCCTCAGCCATGTGCCCAACAGAGTTTGCGCTCCTCTCAAGACCAAAGGCCTTCTCTAATTCTTTGATGCCTCCAGCAAAATATTTCCCTTCTAATAATACCAGCCCCAACATATGGCGAGCCTTCACAGAAGAACCGTCCAATTGAATGACTCTTCGACAGTCCTGTTCAACTCTTTCCAAGTCTTTTCTCTTGAAATAACAGAGTGCTCAATTGGGCCAATAAACAGCCACATCAGGGCAAAGTGTGGTCACCTCGGTGTACGCATCGATCGCGGCTCCAAGGCGCTCTTCTTGAAGGCGATGTTGCCATTAAGGCGTGAAATCTCCGCTTGCTTCGCAATGCTCGCCGGCTCAGCAACCCTTCGCGTTTCAGCTCTTCTTCTATGTTGGCTGAGAAGGAATTGCAGAAATCTTCTCGATCAAGATTTATCCATGGTGCTTCCAAGTCGAAATCGTGACTACTTACATGTAGCCTTTTTTCGGTGGTTTAAAGTTGTCGGAGGGAGTGAACGAGAGAAAGGAATCGGGCAGGGAGGGAGGAACGGAAGTCTTGCGATTTGAAAGAGTTCGGATCGAGAGCCAAGCGATTGCGGAACTTGCGGCTTTTGGAGGATGAACTGAGAGGGGATGCTTGCGGTTGCTTGCAGTTGAGGGAGACGATTGTGCGTGCGCCGCTTGGAGGAACGGAAGCCTTGCTGTTTGAGGAAGACCGAAGAGAATGAGTGAGCTTTCAGTTTTTAGGAGAACGAATCGAGCGAAGGAGTGGAATAAATTGAACAACTGCTTCGGCTTGAGGAAAATCAACTCTGCATGAGGAAAGGGAAACGAGCTGACGCTTTAGAGAAGGAAAAAGTTTTTTTCTTTTTCTTTATTTTCTATGCAAACTAATATGTATATACATATAATATTTATTCATATTTAAGATATATATAAAATATATATGTGTTTAATATAAATATATATTTATGTTAAATATATATATATATATATATATATATATATATATATATAACATAAATATATTACTATATTTATTTTTTATTTTGCACTTAGACAGTTCCTTTTTTATTTTCATTTTTCAATTTTTATTTATTTATTCCAAGATATGAAATAATAATAAGGGTCAACAAATGCCCCTCCATAAATATGATATGTGCATAACGTGAATCGTATTTGTTACGAGCTAATTGACCTCATTGATTTTTTTTTCCTTTTATGGTAATTCTTCTCTTTTTTTTGTTTGATATTTTGCCTCTTCCCTTTTTTTATTGCATCTTTGTGTAGCTCGTTATTTTCTTTCTGCTTATATTTTTTCATATATCACTTGTGTTCTATCGTTGATCCTTTGACAGGAGAATGTTCAACTGGAGGAGATCCACTTGTCATCTAGTGAGCCTAGTGAGGAGCTATTTAGAGAGACAAAACACAATCATCGTGGAGATGCTGATATCAAGGATATGATTGAGCAGCACACCGATATGTTGAGAGGACATAACTTTTACCAGGGTTTCTTTGTAAAATCCTCCATACTTTTTGACAATACTTCAGACTCTTTTGCTGAAATGGGTTTCTTTGAGGATCCTACAGATTGGGTGAGTACTATTAAGTTGAAATGCTGGGACAACAATCCTCTAGATAGCATAGTAGCTCATGTCAATTCTAGGTATTGTGATATTTTGCAGCCTGCTTCTAACAACATTGAGCAGACGAGATAGTCAGACTGAGCCACCATCGCTAGAGCTCATCGACTTGCTTGAGATTCATCCTTCAAGGGTTCCTACTCTTCCATGGATACGCTGGGCTAGTGCATCTTGCAAGCTCATAGAGACATTTTACAACAACTTGTTTATGAGATGTGTATGTCCATATTTGATTTTAATGACATTCCGCTTGGGCTCACAGAGTTGCGATTTGGGATCGAGTAAACACATGCTAGATTACCAAGAAGTTGATACACTTTGAGACTTACATATTGTATCAGGCCTCCTAGTATTTGGCTACCTCTAAGAGTGTTTAGATGAGGAGTTGTCTAAAGTGCCTTTCAAATTGATGGTGAACGAGGTACATGCCACCCATTTTATAT
This sequence comes from Cymbidium sinense, assembly GCA_021442155.1. Lineage (NCBI taxonomy): Eukaryota > Viridiplantae > Streptophyta > Magnoliopsida > Asparagales > Orchidaceae > Cymbidium > Cymbidium sinense. Next base: position 12,284 of record JAKCPB010001287.1, read on the forward strand.
TGATCTTTTTGACTATCACGGCTCTTGAGCTTAAGTACCTAAGTTCACGTATGCACTTCCGGTGAGTATATGGATTGAGTTTCTTATAAGGCGCATCTATTTGAGGAGTTTGTATTACATGATCCTTTTGGATTGGGTGTCGAGCTAGTGTATGCGAGGATCTTGAGCCTTCTTTACTTGGTACACTTCTCAGCCATACTGATTTGAGTGAGGACTTATTTTTAGTAGGGTTCATAGCTACATGGCTTTGCATCTTTGTGCTCTATTATAGAGGTCTATGCAGTGTTCTATTAGTAGATTTCATTAGTTGAGCAGATCTCATTAACTTTAATAATATTAGCTAGAGTTTATAGAGTTCTTGGGGCGATTTCTAAGGCAGATTCATTAGATAGACATGATGTTACCTTGCTTTGGCATTACTTATATGCTTGGATTCACTTTCACATAAATGATGTATTTGCTTATTTTGAGTGCCCAACATACTTTTGAGGATATCCAGTTATTCTATGCATCATCTACTTTTGAGAAGGATCGATACATTCTTCTTTGCACCGCGCAGTGGGATCAATTCTTTGCTAGTCCATCACGTCTGATTGGTTTGCCACGACTTGATAGAGTGACCTTACTAGAGACAAAGTGGTAGAGCTTCACTACTTTGTATTCGGCTAAAGTGGTTAATTAGATACGTCGTGGTTGTGTTACATATTTGGTCGATTGTTATTATTGAGGGCCATGTCGTGTTGCGATAGTTTGGTTTTCTCGGTCTACCTCATGATGGTACCATTCATCCTGGGATAGTAGATGTCGGGAAGACTAGGGCGATTCTCCCGAGACATGCTTCTTATCTTTCTTTTATAGTTTGGCTACATTTACTGAGACTTGGTACTAGCTCTCATTTTTGGATAGTTCCTCGATAGAGCCACACAGGGGTCAGTTATATTCATCTCACTTGGGTATGACTGTCCTTTGGCCCTTTCTTGGAGTGTGGCGCAAAGATATATGAACGCAGAGTGAGATCCTTGGGAGTTCCTCGAGGTCAGAGGACCCATCATCAGTCACCACTAGCAGGAGATAACAGTGCTAGAGGTATAATCAATATCTTACTATCTTTTAGTACTTCCGTCATCTTTTTTTGTATTATTAAAATATATTTAGTGTTTTTGATATTTTAATTTGATTCATGAATGATCAGTTGGCGAGTAGGTGAGGACCACTCCTCATAGCGAGTTAGAGCTAGGGATTCCTCTAGCTATCTTGAGGTTCCTTCACTAGCTCTGACGTCGGTGTAGTGTTGTGAGCTCAAACTTGATTGATTGTCCATGAGTCCACTTCCATGCGGATTCTTGAGGATCGAGTGTTAGCAGTACTAGATATATATGCTGAGGACTTTGGGTTTGAGTGTGCCTTTGATACTACCGCCTCAGATTTTGCTACTTCCTTTGTTGAGTCACCTTTCCCTATAAAGCCTTACTCGTTCATTTCAGGGACTTTGGTGAGAGAGACCTTGTACCTAGTGGAGTTTACTGAGCATATAGCCCGGAGCTTACTAGATAGTGAAGGTCGAGGACTATGCCACTTATGATACATTCATTCATTCACCATATTGTTACTCTTTTTTCTACACTTCTTTATATTTATTGCTTTATCTTATCTTGATTGTTTCATTCATTCCTTGCGGTCTGATGTGGGTTATGAGTCAGATCTACCCGATATCCATCTACAGATCCATAGAGGGCATGCAGATTCTTGTGTTTTAAGGGATGTGATTTCTAAGCTTACTCCTCACGAGTCACTAGACCACTTTCATACACAAACACCATTCGGATCTTCTAGCTCACATTGGCTTGGAGAGAGGTTCTCAGTACTTGGAGGAGGCAGAGACAGAGTTTTTGATCCACCAGATGAGATCAGTTAGTATCGTCTGCTCCAGCACTTCACTAGCATAGCTTCAGAAGTAGGTTAGGTTCCATAGAGAGGCAGCTGACCTAGCACATGATGAGTTTGAGAAGAGTGCTAAAGTTCTACTACACTACCATTAGAGATCGATAGATGTCACTTCTGAGTTATACAGATTGACTGTCAGGATGAGGGAGTTGTGTAGGGATCTCACGAGTGCAATATTTAGTAAGTCAAACTTGCAGACTAAATAGGATAAGAAAGCTCGATCAATAGAGCAGGAGTAGCACCATTATTCGATACGCCACCAAGCTATGGTAGATACTGAGGCTGCTTTGACTAGAGCTACAGAGGCTTTACAGTTGGCTAAGAGCAAGCATCAGTCTTTTGCAATTTTTTTATCACACCTTCAGGAACTATAGTCTAGGATTCCTTGATGTACCTTTTCATTTTTTGTCTTCCTTTTTACCAGGCATGCATTATCTTGTCATATTAGTGGAAAATCAGTATTCCTGTCTCTTTTTTACTGCACTTGAGACTTAATATCTTCATCTTTGTATATCTCTAAGATATTTTTATACAGTTGTTATTTAAAGGATAAAACATCTTTTATTGTCTTGTTTATAGTCCATTAGTCAGTTGAGAGAACTTTGATTCTGAATCACTTAAGTATGTCAAGTCAAGTCACTTGTATATTTGTCATCAAATTAGCAAGCGGGGGCTCTACCACTACGGCCTTTTCTTATGACTTATTGAGTGTGAAGAGCAGTCAACGACTCGATCACATTTAGGCTTATTGAGTCCGACGGTCAGGACCCACCTAAAACTTAAACTTGAGTTGTGAACGGGCTTGCGCTTTCCCAACTTAACAATATCAAAGTTTACAAATTTGAAAATCCTCTCACTTGACTTTTAGAACTATTACAAGTATAGAAGATGAATCAACTATAGAATCATCTTGTGTACTTAAAGATATATTTCACTATTCAGATAAAAGTATCTTTACTATTAGGATATTATAGTAATCAAATGAGGATCTTGACTCAAAGCACGATGTCTACCCGAATCAGAGAACATTCAAGGATTTCACCTTATAGCTCGATATCAACCCATGTTAAAATAAAATAGAATAAAACAAATGCCCCTACCTTGTAGGGGGAATTCTAAAGAACTTTGAAAGAATTCTAAAATAATTTAAGAAAATACACCAATATTTGAGTTGGTATGTTTGACCTTAAGAGAGCTCAACATATGATTTTGATTTCAAAAATCTAAAAATGCCACTTATATAATAGGGGGATTTTCATGGTGCTTTTAAAAGGAATTTTATCGTATATCATCAAATATTACCTTCCTTTCCTCTTAATTATGTATATTTATTTAAGGATCATTGCATGAAGCACGATGTCAACCCAAATAAAACTAACATAAAATAAAAATGTCCCCGGTATCGCAAGAGGATTTCTATAGTTCCTCAAAAATATAATATTTTTTTAGGTATGAACCATTAATTGGTGGCATTTATCTTTTGCCATTTAGGTCAATGAGTTGATACGACTCTCCTTGATACACCTTCTCGATGATAAAAGGGCCCTCAAAATAGGCTCAAATTTTCCACTGCATTTTTGATTAAGAATAATTGGTCTTCTCGCACCAAGACTATTCCCTTTTGAATGTTGAGGCCACATTTGGTCAAAAGCCTCAACATCTTTGCTCGATAAACCTCCAAATTTTTATGAGCTTGCAATCTAACTTCATCAAGCGTGTCGAGTTCCTCCATTCTCAAATGAGCATTTTGAACTTCAGATAGATTGTATTGGATCGCTACTTGAAGTGAAGGCAACTCAACTTCAAGCGAGTGATCGCTTCAATTTCAAATACTAATGAATAAAGAGTGGCTTTAGTCGGCATCTTGTAGGTAGTTCGATACGCCCATAATGCCTCTATCAGTTTGGTATGTCATTCTCTCTTATTTTTAGTGAGGCTCTTCTCGAGCAGTTTGACCAATGTCTTGTTGAAAGCTTCTGGCAAATCATTTGCCCTTGGATTATATATTAAAGAATATCAACAATCAATTGTGTCGATCAATGAATCTATAAATCTTTGTACTTTTAAAAGCTATATCATTATCAAAAATTATTCAGCGTGGCACTCCAAATCTATAGACCACATTATATGTGAAGAAGTTGATCACTGGCGAATAACATCTTTAAATGGGATAACCCACTTAGAGAAAATAATCGCCGCTAGATGAAGTGACCAATGATGATGGTGATCAATCGATCCAATTACATTTGTACGCGAACATTCAAAAGGCCATGATGCTATTATTGAGTGTAATGGATTTGGAGGTTGGTAGATTATATTTCCATGTACTTGATAGTCATGGCACCTCTTGGCACGATTAATACAACCTCTCATTATAGATGGCCAATAATAGCCCATCCTTTTGATCTTTGCTGCCATCATGGGACCTAACTGATGTGCCCCATAAATTTTTTCATGAACTTCAACCACTACTTTGCTAGCTTCATCTGTATTTAAGCATCGTAGCCATGTTTATTCAAAGGATCTCCGATACAAAGTGTTGTTGATGAAAGTATAACACAACATTCTCTTCTCAATTGGAGCAACCAATGATTTATTACTTAGTAATTTTCCCTCTTTAAAGAAGTCGATGAAGGGTTGCCTCCAATTATGTGGCTCTTCTTCTATAAAGGCTTCACATTGCTTTTCTAAAGTAATGTCATGCTTAGCTTTTCTTGGTATAACTCCATGTTGATTTTGGGAGGATGAGGAGCAACCGAGTCACATCCTCAATAAATTTGATAACCCCTCTACCTGCAGGGATTGATACTTTGTTGGCTCTAGAACTTGTCGAGTAAATATTCCAATCATGACATAATAACCATTCATACTTGTCATCTCCTTAGTTAATTTTGCTAAACAATCTACTTTACTATTTTTGAATCGAAAGACTCAAGTTAATGTAACATTTGATATTTGCTTCATAAGCTCAAGAATTCTCTTGTGATAGAAATCTAATTCAAGCTTGTTGATTTTATAGATGCTAGTACTTGATTTATAAGGAATCACCAAAATATGCAAGTTTTGAATGCCTATGAAAATAACTTCTTCAAGACCTACTACCAATGCTTCATACTCAGCTTCATTATTAGTTCTTGGCTCAGTCAACCCATATGATCATCTCATTATTCCTCCCTCTCGTGTTATGAAGATGATGATTCCTGCTCTTGCACTTGAGAAATTTAGAAGTTGGACTTGTTTGATTGATGAGGCTCCATTAAAGTACATTTCTCAAATTTGTGATTTTTTTTTCATGAATGAGCATAATTTGCTCATCATGAAAATCATTGTTAAGAGAAGAGTCCACAGGGATGGGATGTGCAGCAAGAAAATCTGCTAAGATTTTCCCCTTTACTACTTTTTGTGGAACATATGTGATATCAAATTATAAAAATAATATTGCATATCTTGCTAAGTGATCTGTTAATGCTGGTCTTGTCATCAGGTACTTCAGTGGATCGATCCTTGAGATGAGGGTAATATTGTGAGATAACATATAATGACAGAGCTTTTGGACTGTAAAGATCAATGTCAAACAATGTTTCTCTATCGAAGAGTATCTCATTTCTGCTCCTGTCAACCATCGATTGATATAATAAAGAGCATTCTCTTTTCTTCCTTCATTGTGTTATGCCAATAATGCTCTGAGGGATTCTTTTAATACAACTATGTATAGAATGAGAGCCTTCCCAAGAGTAGGCACTACAAGGATTGATGGATTTAACAAGTAGCTCTTAATGCTATTGAAGGCTTCTCGGCACTCCTTGTCCCATTTGAATGGAGCATTTTTTTTCATCAACTTTGCAAATGGTTGACAATGTCCTGATAGGTTTGATATAAATCATCGGATGAATGTAAGCTATCCTTGTAAAGAACAGAGCTGATGCAAACTCTTCAACGGAGGCATCTCCATAAATTGCCTTGATTATAGTGATCGATCTTAATTCTCTATGATGTATAATGTACCAGAAATTTTCTAGGACACCGAATGCATTTTAGAATTAATCTTGAGATCATATTTTTTGATTCTCTCCAATATAATTCTCAAGTCTTCAAAGTGATTTTTATAATTTAAGCTCCTCACCACCAAATCATCAACATTACATTCCACCTTCTAGTGAATTAACTCATCAAAAATACACATCATGGATCTTTGGTATGTAGCTCTAGCATTCTTCAAACCAAAATGCATGAGTGTATAACAATAGATGCCAATAGGTGTTATGAATGATGTATGTTTTTCATCTTCAGGTGCCATCTTGATTTGATTATATCCTGACGATCCATCCATAAAAGAAAACATATCATAGTTGGATGCATTATCAACCAACAATTTTGATATAGGAAGCGGGAAGTCATCTTTTGGGCAAGCTTTACTAATATCTCGGAAGTCGATATAGATACAAATATGACCAATTTTCTTCTTCACAGGTACTATATTAGCTATCCAATCAGGATACTTTTCTTCGTGTATGAATCTTGCTTCAATTAGCTTTTTAATTTCAATTATCACCTGCTCTTCAATTTCTAATCTCATTCACTTCAGAGCTTGTTTAACTGGTGTTGTCTCTGGCTTGATTGCCAATTTATGAAATGCTGCATCAGGGGATAAGCCTGACATTTCAGCATATGTCCAAGTAAAGCAATCCATGAACTCACAAAGTAGCACTTTTAGCTCTTCAACTTTCTCATCAGGTAGAAGGACACTAATGAAAGTTAGATAGGGATCATCTTCAGCTCCTAGGTTAATTTCTTTGAGTTCATTCATAGTAGCTGTTTGTCCACCATCTTCGAGTTCTTCGTGGCTTTCTACTTCTTCATCATTTGTAAGAAGAATTTCATAGAGGTCATCTTCTTCATCACTATTAGTTTTCAACCTCATCTTCTATTTATATAACTTTTATTTTGATGAGATTTGTGGATGAACCCAAGACCTTTAGTAATAAACTTATCACTTCTTCGTGATGCTTGAGGACTTCTTTGGCTCCACATCCTGTTAAAAATTTGAGTTCAATATTTAGTAGTTCCAATATGAATTCCACGCTTATGCATCGTTCTTCATAATTTTAATGGTTAGTATATTGGTATTCTTATTGGTACCATCTCATCAAAATCTTCATGTTGAGTAGGCCAATCAAAATTGTGAGTCGAGACTCTTGATTTATAAAATAAAGTTCTGTTTTGCACTCTCACTCAATGGGTGGCACATAGAATATTATCAATTCTTCAATATTATGAACCTATAGTGATTTCTTTGAAGTGTGAGGGATGGGTATAATTTGAAGGAGTCATCTAACATTGCCAATGAGCTATCCTTCAATGCTAACTCCAATTTCATAAGTAGATTCAATGCCATAGTCTGAAATAGAATCACTTATTTTATACATTGTCTTTCTTGAAAGCTTGTAAGTTCCCTTAGGTTTGACAGGAATATTTTCTTCTTCTTGTGTGTCACTTCCCAAATGAGGAACTAATCTTCTTAATTTAAGTGTAGAATCAAGTGCTTTAGGGAGAATCATATTTCTTTTTTTCTTCCATTGCTTCCTTTTACTCTTTCACTCAAGTTTCTTTAGTTCTTTTAAATGGATACCGCTTCAAGAGGCTCATAGCTTCTTTAGGTATGAAATATCTATCAATATCGATTACATGAAACTTGGCTTCAGTATACAAATCCTGAAACTTGAGTGGGAGAGTAAAATAACCCAAGGTTCTTTGCCCTTTCTCATTGAAATAATGAACCATCAACTTATCCCTCCCAAGATGTTGGATATTAAGTGATAATCCTCTTAATATTTTTAGACTCAAAAGATTGATAGAAGAACCTAGATCAATCAGTATTCGGTTGATCATGATGCCATCACTCTCTACGATAACACAAATAGGACGGTTGTGATCCATTGTTCCCAACATAAGATCTTCTTCAGAAAAATATGATTACTAGGAGATCTTGAGTTTGCAATGATTCAGTCATATATTTTTCCAGCAAAGTAAGCTTTATAACTCTCTAGATCTTTGAGAGCCTGTATCAAAGTTTCTCAGAGATCTTTTAACATTAAGAGAGCCTTATACACACTTAATTGTGCAGGGATCTTTCTTAGATGTGATATAATATTATAATTTATCTTTTCGCTTGAGTTAGGCTTTATTTTAAGATTTTTGGGAATGATATCTTTGTTAACTTCAATTTGTTTGCTTTTATCTTTATTTGAATTCCCATTCTTTGATGATGGTGGTAAGACTTTACCACTTCTCAACTAAACTTGAATCACCTTGTCGTGCTCAGATTCCTCTGAAGAGGTAGTTTCTTCAATTTCACTTTTTATTATGGAATATTGACCAAAAGAGTTAAACTCACTTTTTAACTTCATACATTTCATATGTGATGTTGTTGATGAGTCTGACTCTTCTCCTTCTGGAAAACATAAGTCTTCATTTAAACTATTATCTTCTTGTTGAGTCATTAGACAAAATTCAGTTGTTAACTCCTCAAGCTCTTCTTTCTTTTCTGATAAGAAATTTTGATAGGTTGAATGCATTTTTCTGACTACCATTGTCATCTTAGAGTGACTTGTATTGAAGAACATCCGACATTACATAAATAATTTGCATGTCTCTCTGCAAAATTCACCATTATCTTCTTCATCCAATTCAACAATATGGAGTTTAGACATAAAGTCCGCAAGCAATTGGTTGTCGGTTGATGATACTCTAAATTATTAATAATCTTAAGTTGTAGTCTTCTTCTTCTTTTTTTTTTTTTTTAATCGCTTCTTTGAGATTTGGTAAAATTGATGCCGTTACTTTTCTTGGATGAGTTATGTTGTGGTGCCTTTTCGATGATAAGGTTGACGATACAATCTAGTCGATCAATCAAGTTCAAGAAGTGATTTCCACGACACTAGGGACTCCTTCAAGTTGCTTCAAAGATCTTTATAGTCTTTTTAGAAACATTTCCCATTCTTCATTTGAATTTTTTCTTTCTTTTGCCTTTAATGGATGATATGACGTAATCATCCTTGTAGACTCTTTTTGACTAGAAACATCGAATAATATAAATTCACCATCAATACTTGTTTTCAAATCTTTAAATAGATAACAATTTTCAATACGATCACCCAATAATAGGACAAGAATAATTTTGATTATTGATTAGATTCTTGCTTTTACTTTCTAGTAATTATGGACCAGCTTTGATTGCTTGTCAAAATAATTTAGCCACACTGTTCCTTCTAAAGGAATATTCTTTGTTCAGCTTTTTCTTAAGAGAAGGTTGTATTTGCTCATTATCTCTTATTGCTTATTTTGGACACTCTCCACCACATGGAAATGTCCAAAGTTTATCATTGCCTCCCAATAGCAATTTTAACTGTGGATTAGGATGAACAAGCTTCTTTCCATTATCATCATTGTATATTGGCTGTTTTCCTTTATCTACATTATAGATTACTCATTTTTCACCACTTGAACTATAGAAAGCCGCATGAATTTCATTTTCTCCTGAGTCTGAAGGATCAATTTTCTTTGATTTATCTGTATAGATTTCATACTTAGGGTGATCTAACTTTTCAAATTTGGCCACCCTATCAAGCAAGTCCTGAAATGTTGTAATTGGTGTCATACATAAAAATGGTAGCATTTTATCATCCATATTGCCCATTAAAAATTGGATCACATGTTCTTCCTCCAATTGTTGTTCGTATTTCATTCTTAGGTTATGCCAACGAGTTACAAATTTTGTCACAGACTCATCTTTTCTCTTGGGCAAGGCGTTGATCATTATCTTCTACCTGAACCTTTTCACGAACATTGTCTCTAGTTCAATGAAGATTTTGATCGAATCATTTGGAAATTATGCGCACCACTCAAAAGCAGTTGAGGTTAGGCTACTGGCAGAAAAGTAGTGCATCATTTCCTCCTGTGTTACTACAAGTAGCCTTGAATTATGCTAGATGTTGTTTAGGATTAACCATGCTCACTAAAAATATTAAATTTTAGTACTGAGTAACCTTTTTTGTATGACACTTGATCAAATTCAAATTTAAGGGGTGACCTTACTCACCGCTTTTCACCTGCTATGAAGTATAATTGCCTTTATCTTTTATTAATTATTTCTAGTTGAGTGTTATCCAGTGTATTGCACATTTAATCATCAATTGAAAAGCTAACTGGTTAACTCACCTCCCTCAGTATGTACCATGTAGAGCTGAGGTATCAGAGTGACTAGTAGTATAGTGGTTGTATTATTAGCTATTTATTGATTAGAAGATGAAATAGGTGTTACATTTGATGTGATACTCTTCTATAACATATCCATCATGATATTCACTTGTGCCATCATCTCATTCATCTTGGTACCAAGCTATAAAAGTTTTTTTTATCTTTGGCTTCCATTTGATGTTGTATTTGTCTTTGCTCTCTTGCTAGCACCACAATGTTAACCAATACAGCCTATTCTTCTTCCTCTTTTTCTTTTTGTTATTATCCTTCCTGCTCATCTTCAGGGGAAGAACTTGACTGTCTGTCTCCTTGTGCGTTTGTAGGGACAGTTGTTGCTAGGGCTGAATGATGATGTTAATTGTAAAAGTGTGTACCAGGTTGATCATTTTCTAGTTCAACCATATAAACAACTTCAACTCCAATGACCTCCTTTCCATTTTGATCTTCTTCTTCTTCCTCTTTAGCAGAGATTGAAGATCCATCTTGTACTCTCTTTTATGATGACTCTCTTTCTTAAACATTTAATTCAAGTTCAAGTTCACTGGATTCATGTTGCTGATGATGTTGAGCAAAAAGTTCATCTATATGTCTCATCATAAAAATAACTTCTACTTCCATTGTGTCATGTTCATCATCTTCTTCTTGCACATGAATTTCTGATTGACACTTCCAATGAATCTCTAGTTCATTGTGAAGAACAGACATTTCCACCATTGGGGGAGTGCGATCATAGTCAACTTTCTCCCGCAGGGGTGAGTCTGATTGATGACAGGATCTCCTAGAGGATTCTCCAAGGTGTCGACTATCATATCTTTTATCAGTAATATCCCTTGTTTTAGGTATCCACTTCTGATAAATTATTTTTGATGTGGATTTTTGAATATGTGCATCATATGTCAAACCTTTTTCTTTCTTCAAAATTTTATCATGGTCGCCTCCATATCCGCTACCCTTTCGGGACCTTCTGGTGGATTCTTGACACGGTCCAAGTGTCATGCTTCGATGCTCACTGCATAAAGCATACTTGATTTGATGACTAGTTACCATAAGAGATGACAACCTTCTTTGCAGAATCTTAGTATCTTCAATCATCACATGCCTCTAAAATTTTCTTTCCATTAAGCCTCTTTCCTTGGCTATTTTAAGAACATTGTGTATTCTAGCAGGCAATATTTCAGGTTGTCTCCTCTGCAGTGTTGGAGCTTGATGTTGTTGAGTCCAGAAAGACTGCTTCACATCACCAGTAAAGCTATTCCTTTTTACCTATTTTAGATTATCAAAATTATTACTAGTAGGAATACTCACTTCTTGTGGCAATATTGCTTATTCATTGGGTTATTTAAATGGGATCGGGCTCACCAAAGATGTCTTCTTTACTTCTAGTTAATTTGCTTTCTGATGAGGAAGCCTCAAAATCATGTCTTATAAGTACAAAAGTTTCAATTGACGAAGCAGTTGTACCATGAGGCATTAGAGATATAGTATGCCCAATGATGATTCTCTTCATCACAGGGGCTTCAGATTGACCAAGTTTTTCAAAAATTGAAGTTCTCTATCGGGAGAACTCCTTAACAGTGGTTGGTTGTTGAATTGGTTGGCGAGCATGACGAGTAGATGCTTTAGTAACTAGGCCTTGATAGGACGAGTGCACCATTGGTGACTTCAAGAGTTGCAATTTGGGAAATCCACGCTACCAAATTGAATGGTAGCTCCAACATCTCTGTGTGATGACATTAGCTAAGTAGATATTTGCACCACACCCTAGAACGAGAAAGGAGTTCAGATCCATTCTATGTAAGTGAAAGATGGGGATTAATAATTAGTAATTATTATTTCACCCCATACTTTTAAAATGCAGAGGTGCTATAAAACAAAATATTAGTGTAATAAAAATATACTCTATAGAATAATTTATCTGACATAGAGTCTCATACATTAGTAATTTGAATTTATTACACATTTAAATCACCATTTTTTAATTTTGAATTTTCATATATTTTGTTACTACTATGGCATGTATAAGACTAGCCAAAGATGGAAAGAAAAACTTGTCCCAAGTGGAGTTGCCAGAAATCTGTGGGCTCCAAAAATTCACCACTAACCTCTCGATTAAGAGAGTATGATTTATGTGGGAAATTTTCAAGAGATGGAATAGTAAGAAACTACCTGAGATTTCACCTCATTTTGTGAGGACTTTAGATTCTGGTTCGTTTCTATAGGCAGAACCTATAGTTACCTCTCCCAATGTAGAGAGAACTTTGATTAAGGCTAGTCATTAGATCACTAATGCATAGCGATAGTAAAAGATGTGAGTTTTGGAATTTAGATTTATGAAATTCATCATTTCAACTTAAAGCGGATGGTTGGGGAATGATGAAGCGTCCTAGATCGCATCCCATCTATGTCATGGCCCTAGTCTACTAGTAGGAGATACGACAACCTAATCGAAGATTCTTATCACAGCCATTGGTTGTGCCCAAAGAATCCTTGGACTGGGTGGTTGTTCGAGAGCTTAAGTTTTACCTAGAGGGCTTTTGCCTATGAGATATTCTTTATGATTCACATCTCAAAGTATAGAACCATTGGGGAGCATACGGGCTACAGTCATGATCGTACTATAATGGTGTTTTACGAACCACCCGTCGAGGACTCGTCAATGCATCATGGAGCCTACTTGCCAAACCACGCAAATGGATACCGGTCACATCCTTACTAGCATGAGATTAATTGAGAGTAAATATAGAAATACATTCGATTTGACATTTGCTCTATTATGAGCTAGAGTTTTCTTAATTTGTCACCTACGACAAATAATTGCGGAAGGAAAATTGAATTTTAGTTTTATTTTAAGTCTTTAAAGATTGAATTTTTTTTAAGCATTTAATGCTTAATAACATGTTAAATTTTGCATTTGGATTGATACTTAATTTATATTAACTTGATTTAAAATTTTAAATATATGTTAATAGTAGTATCCCTCAGTTTAAATCTTCAACACGCCATCATCAATGATATATTATCGATCGTCAATCTATTAATTTACAGAGGATCAAATCTACTATCATGTAATGTAATTCTCAAATATTTTAATAAGTTAAGATTCTTATAATATTATTATTGGATTTTTAGGTTTTGTTAAGCAACCCGTAAGACCCAACAGAATCATCGCAAAGATCCCGAGACACGTTTAAGTTGATTCAAGTGTACCCATGCGTATTTAATAATTCAGATGATTTTATTTCTAAATCATGAGATTGATTTTATTTTTACATTTAATTCCAACTTAGCCTGCACAGCCTTTTCAGACATTAAAATTTACACTCTAAATTTATATGTCTGAGCATATGCAGGCATTTCCTTAGCTTAAATAATTTCACCTAATTAATAAAGTCATTTATTCTGAAAATCCTAATTAGAATAAAATTTCTTAATTTTTGGATTGAAAGAAGCCCTATAATTTTGTAAAATTTAATTTAATATCATCTTTTATCTTCTTGTACAAAGAAATGCAGATCTCGTAGTGATGATTTAGATTGAAATCCAAAATATTGTAGTTTTGCTCGTAATTAGCTTGCTTATTGAATTTTTCAATTCTCAAATATTATCTCACTTGTAGTCTTTAATGAGCATTAGTTGTACTTGCCAACGGGTTGCTCGTCTTTAGTAAAAATCTCTTTTTGAAATTCATTTGATTTTTAATTTAACTTGAAAATAGCATTCAACAAATCTCATATGTATCAATTTTATGTTTAATTGAAGCCTTCTTTAGTCCATCTTAAATTAGACATTCCGATATATGGATTAAATAAGAAGGCTTATTCTTTGTGAATCTCACTCTAGGGCTTGATTTGAGCTCTATCTCATTTGAAATTATCCTTCTAGCTTCATGCAACCTTCTTATAAGAAGGCTTATTCTTTGTGAATTCAAAGTCATGATTGCATTGCATTTGGTTTATTCTCTTTCAACCATTTCAGGTATTTATAGAATATGAGCTAAAAGGTTCAATTAATCTATGTTAGCCAACGAATCATTATATCTTGCCATAAATTTTAATTTTTTTCTATTTTCATGTCATACTCATCATTATACTTATTAATTTTAAAAGAGTAGGTCCTATATTGATTCTTTCCTTCTCATAAATAAGGCTAAGAGACCTTACATGTCATTTGCTTGAAAATGTTTTGTAGTCTTTAGGGATTTGAAGCAAGAAAGGAAATTTCTTGTATTTGAAGTAAGTGTTTTATTCTTTAAAAATTTTCCTTTAAGTGTTATCCCTCTATTTCTCTTTTATTTAATGTTTATCTTCATATTTATTATGCATCTTTTATTTAATTTAAGTTAAGATAATTTCCATTTAAATCTATTTAAGTCCAAATTTAAAAATTCGACTGCCATAATAATTTTTTTTCCCACATGATGAGGATGGCTGTTTTGAAACACCTAAGCCGATTTTCATCTCATCATACCCTAATGAGTATAACGAGGTCTTCAAACCTATTATAGTGTGAAGTTCATTAATAAACTACAGTCCTTGAATCGTCTTGTAAGCCCAACAATGCTTCTTGAGAAAAGCTTGAGCTGCTCCCTTGATGGCGAGGTTAGGTATCAACTTATCCTTATCAAGAGGTTCCCTCATAATAGGATCAAATTTACCCACCTTATCAAGATGCTCAAGAAGTACAACTTTTTCGTAAGTAACACCACTTGGAGTGATCACAAGGTCCTGGAAGATGTCGAGTGTGATTTTGCAACATAGATAGTCAGATACCTCTTTAAGAGTGTCGTCCTCCAAAGCTTTACTGAACACTTCATTCAGAAGTTCAGTTGGTCAACTTTATCATCTGAGGATGCTTAAGAACCATCTTCAGTTTGAGGATCTTCAAAAAATTGAGTTTCTACAACCGCCATGCTCATTTAGTGGATGAAAGTTCCCATTACAAGTATTTGGCTTTAGCAAGTGCCTGCCATATATCCTCAGCCACGTCCCCAACAGGGTTTGCGCTCCTCTCAAGATCAAAGGCCTTCTCTAATTCTTTGATACCTCCAGCAAAATCTTTCCCTTCTAGTAATGCCAACCCCAACATATAACGAGCCTTCACAGAAGACCGTCCAATTGAATGACTCTTCGACAGTCCTGTTGAACTCTTTCCCAGTCTTTTCTCTTGAAATAACAGAGTGCTCGATTGGACCAATAAACAACGACATCAGGGCAAAGTGTGATCGCCTCGGTGTACGCATTGATCGTGGCTCCAAGGCGCTCTTTCTTAAAAGCGATGTGTCCATTGAGGCGTGAAATCTCCACTTGCTCCGCAATGCTCGCCGACTCAGCAGCCCTCCGCGTATCAGCTCTTCGTCTGCCTTGGCTGAGAAGGAATTGCAGAAATCTTCTCGATCAAGATTTATCCATGGCGCTTCCAAGTCGAAATCGTGACTACTTACATGTAGCCTTTTTCTGATGGTTTAAAGTTGTCGGAGGGAGTGAACGGGAGAAAGGAATCGGGCAGGGAGGGAGGAACGGAAGCCTTGCAATTTGAGGGAGTTAGGATCGAGAGTCGAGCGAATGCCGAACTTGGGGCTTTTGGAGGACGAACCGATAGGGGATTCTTGAGGTTGCTTGCAGTTGAGGGAGACGATCGTGCGTGAGGCGCTTGGAGGAACGGAAGCCTTGCAGTTTGAGGGAGACCGAAGAGAATGAGTGAGCTTTCAATTTTTAGGAGAACGAACCGAGCAAAAGGAGTGGAAGAAATTGAACAACTGCTTCGGCTTGAAGGAAAATCTGGGGAAAAAAAATCCCAAAAATCTTTTGTGAGTGAGTGGAAGGGAAAACGAGCCGACGCTTTAGAGAAGGAAAAATGTTTTTTTTTTTTTTTCTTTTTCTCTTTTATTTTTTGTGCAAACTAATATGTATATACATATAATATTTATTCATATTTATAAGATATATAAATATATTTATGACATATAAACACATATATATACAGACATCATAAATATATTTAAATACTTTTTTTCCTTTTTTTTCTCTTTTTGTATATATATATTAAATTCATCATATTACTATTTTTATTTTTATTTTGTACTTAGAGAGTTCCTTTTTTATTTTCATTTTTCATATTTATTTATTTATTTATTCTAAGACATGAAATAATAATAAGGGTCAACATACATACGTGAATTACAAGAATTGGATATATTGGACATATATACATGTATATATTACTTGAGGCGAAATTATTAGCATATATATATGGATGCATTCTCGTCATTTCATTGCTCGTTCATCTTGCAATTCAAATTGCCATTGGCATGCATAGGTAACTTTATGTTTTACATTTATGCACCTTCTATATACAAATTAAATATATTTTCTAAGTCTATTCAACTCGTCAAACACATTAGAGTAGCTCATTTAATCAATGAACATCATTCGTACGACATCGATGGCTATCTTTTATTAAGTCAATTAAATCGATCATGCAAGGGCTCCCTTTAACTAAAATGATCATCTTTAGCATATTAATGTAAATTACCTTGCGTATAAATGAAATTTGCATGACTTTAACTGTGATCGAAATACCATTGCTCTTATTGTAGACATGAAGGTCAATATAGAAATATGATTTTATTTCTTCATTTTTTATTAACATATAATACAAATATCATGGAATAAATGATGAATTTGACTTTCCAAAATGATAGGTTCAAATTTCCATATAAACATTTATCTTAAATTCAAGGAAATACAATGATATAGACTTAAAATAGCAAAAATATGAATTTTCAAGGAAATGCTAATTTTCACAACCTCTAATTAAAATTTAAAATTTATGTTAGATTAGTGAGAAAAATTATCAATGGAACTTAAATTTTAATTATGTATATGAAGCCATTTTAAAACCGAAAGTATCTTTAAGAAAAATAATAGGTTTAAAAAGTCTTATATGGCATATTATATATGTATAAATATTATATATATATTAAATTAAGTAAATATTAAATTAAAAGAACTAATAAAATCTTTAAATAAAATTAAAATAGGGAGAGTGAATATTAATTTAAAATAAATGGAAGATATTATGTATATTTCATAAATTAATAATTAAATCAACTAAATATGATAATCTTATTATTATTAATTATAAATTTAACTTAATTTAAAAATATACAATGAAATTTTGATGCATATCAGTGATAAATAATAAAAGAAATACACAAGTATCATAGACAAGAAATAAATAAAATAAAATAATTTGATTTTAAATAGTGATCAAATCAATATTTTATTCATAGGTACTCAAATTAAAGAAAGAAGTGTTAAAGAGAAGGAGATTCAAAAAAAGCTTAACATTAAAGTGGGAAATTATATTCTTATATTTACGATAAAAGCTTACTTATTTTTCATGTGATAGAATGCATTTGTACATTGTTATAAATTGTCCCAATACTTCAAATGGTGATTTATTTTCTCACTTTCTCCATACTAAATGAAAAGTCTGAATGTTAGATCATATTGTTACTTATGTCATTGCACAGACTTAATTGATTTACTATTTTGAACAAATATGTATAGCTTTATAAATTCTATATTATGCATGTGTATGCCTAAAAATGGAGTTCATCTCCTTATGGTACTTGCTGAGGATGCAATATACCCGTGCGTGAAAAGGTAAATGGAAATGGTTACTTGTCCTTTGGATGAGTATTGAAAAATATTTTTTTATGGAATAGGTTTTCTTCTGGAAAAGTTTTTAGATGGTGACTTCTTAAAGATTGATAAATTAGAAAATAAAGTTCCTAAGAAATGTTCATTTGTATATACTTCTTATATGTTGGATTGCTGAATCGCTTGTCACTCAAAATTTATATTTATGTTTATATTAAAACTTATCATGCATATTAATTGTGCTTTCTTATTTTACTATAGTGTAAAAGCATAAGTTACCCACTGATAATTTTATTTAATTGCAAATTATTTATATTTTTCAGGTAACATTCTAAACTAGATGAAGAATAAAAGGGAGGATTATGTCTATCGTCGCAAAGAGACTTCAAGAGATAGGTATTATATTAGTTTATATTTTAGACTGTTTTTTATATGAATTCTATTGATGGATATTTTATATGTGTGGATAAATTTGTTAAACATGGATTAGATTTGTAGTGACTTTTATATGAATTGAAACTATATTGTGTAGTTTTTAAATATATTGGTGATGTTAAGTAAAGTTTTCTTTTTATCCGTTCGACCGTTCGTTCTTGACTTGATATTCCAAACTTCTGGGCCGAGTCGTGACACACACACACACTCTCTCCATATAATTAAAAATAATAATTAGCTATTTTCATGCACTAAAAATATTTCAAATTTTCATCATGACTATAAAAATTTTACCAAGTTATTAAATAAATGTGATTTATTTACTTCCATCCAAAAAATGAAAACTAAAGTTTTAATTAATTAAAATCAAAATCCAAACTATAAAATTCAAAACCAAATTAAAATGCCCAACAAATTTTAGTTTGATTAAATTTTTATGTTAAAATAACATAATGCACGCTCTTAGCTAGCTATAAAAAAGAGACGTTTATGGGCAATTCGAGTTATTTTCATCCCTACATAAATTGTTCCATTTTCTTCTCACAAGAATTTGACTCCAAAATCACAAGAAGTTAAATCACTTTTTTATTTTTATCAAATTTATTATTTTCTAAAATATGCTTTAATTAAATTAATTGTACTTTGAACAGACAAGACAATAACTCTGGCATCATTTGATATTATAATGTTGTGTTGTATACTACTTAGATGACAATACAACAAAATTATATTACATAAAATCGATGCTTAAATTATGAAACATCGAGATTTGTCTATTTAATAAAATTTAGTGAATTTATTGTTGCACCACACACACACACACACACACATATATCACATATATATATATATATATATATATATATATATATATATATATATATATATATATATATATATATATATATATATATATATATATATATATAGACTGAAATATTCCTTAATTATAAGATGCTATTGCGGCTTATTTATCTCCTCAAAGGCCTCCTCCCTTACCTTCTGATTGAAGATAGGCAGCTCTTATTGCATGCAATTTTTCCGCAGCATCTCTCTTACATAGCCTCTACTCATGTGAAGTAGCTGAGCATGAAAGGCCAATCTCTGCCATAGAATGCAAGTACACTATGATGCTTTTACTATAGTTTCTTCTTGCTTTCTCCACACTGCTCATGTCTGATTCTTGTTGTTCTTCAACTAATATTTTAGGATCAACGATATCAGTTAACCGATGGGGATAAATTGTTGCGATGAGATTATGAAGGTTTACGTCATCTTTGACAATATCATCAGTAGGCCTCCTTCCGGTGAACATTTCCAATAGTATGATTCCAAAGCTATAGACATCTCTCGAGCTAGATGGATGGGCTCCTCTTCCATATTCGCAAATAAGATGGAGAACTTTTGATAATTGTATGTTTTGAACTTTATTTGTTTGCATAATTTTGATCCTTATATGCCTTTTTTGGTTTTCTATTCCTAACAATTCAAGGGAAATTGAAGAATTTAGTTTAAGTATATCATAATGCTTAGAAAAGCACTGGCCTGGGGAAACATAACCAATAGTTCCTTTAATCCAACTCTTATTATCTGTATTTTGGAGAGGTATGCCAATAGATTCAAAAAGAATTCTTGCTAGCCCAAAATCTCCTACATGAGCTATCATGTCTTCATCAGGATGTTGTTTGGCTTATATCACGCGTGAATAATAGATGGCTTACAACTATGGTGAAGATATTCCAAAGCCTCAACAACATTAATGGCAATGTTCAACCTTTGTTCTACTTGAAGAAAAACTCCTCCATTAGTCGAATCTCCTCGGTGCAGCCACACATCTAAGTTTTCCTTTGGCATGAATTCAAATACGAGAGCTTTGAAATCTTTGCCATTGAAATCAATGGTCGAGCAAGATGTCAAGACTCTCACAAGATTGTGGTGTTGAATGTTTCTTAAAGCATCACATTCAGCCGTGAAGTTTTTGAAGCCTCCTCGTATGTCGAGGTCGAACACTTTGATAGCTGATGTTGTTTGGCCTTGGTGCAGTGCGCCTTCGTTCGTCGACCCATATCTTCCTCTCCCTATAAGATTAGCAGAAGAAAACTCATCTGTTGCTTTAACTAACTTCGCATAAGAAATCATTGGAAATGATTCTTCAATAGCTGCTCCATGTGAAGCATTTCTCCTTCTTTGATGTTGTATTTTGTACCTATAGTAGTACAAAATAACAGCAAAGGATAGGAAGATCGAGTGCACCTAGGATTGGGAGCAAAATCTTTAGAACACAATGAAGCCGTCTCCTCATTTTGTTATTATTTTCAAAATCCTCAACACACATAGGAAGGTGAAGTTCGCAAATCCCTCCACATAGCTCAGTGTTTCCATCGAGATTGATTGCCATTGCATTTTTAAAACACCAACATTTGGCACTTCACCTTTAAAGTTAGTATATGATAAATTCAACAGGTTGAGCAAGTTGAGATTTTGGAGAGAATCCGGAATGGCCCCTAATAAGTTATTTCGAGAGGTCTAATATTTCTAAGCTCTGCAGCTTTCCTATAGCAGTAGGAATAGGGCCATAAAATAAGCTATTGTACAGGTAGAGTTTGGTTAACAATTGATAGCTTCTGAGTATTTGCGGTATCATGCCTTCAAATTTATTGTGAGAAAGATATATCACATTGAGACTCATGAGCTTGCCAACTTCTAGGGGAATTGTACCATCAAAATGGTTGCCAGCCAAACCCAGATAGTGCAATAGTGCAAAATGCCTAAAAGTCATTTGGGAATGGTACCTACAAGGTTGTTATGGTTGAGACTCAAAAAGTTTAGGCCACTGAGATTTCCAATATTTGAAGGAATGGATCATGTTAATTGATTAACGCCCAATCTAATTGGCAGAGGTTGGTCAGGTCCACCATGGAGCGAGGGATGGCTCCTGTAACTCTGACGACGCCAAAAGAAAGCTCTTACAATAACTTAAGTTTCCCAATGTAGTGTGGTATGTCTCCCATGAGATTGTTGAACTCCATTTCCAAGAAATTGAAGTTGATGAGCTTATCGATTTTGGATGGGATGCTTCCTGAGATATGGTTGCTACCAATTGAGAAGGATTGGAGCTGGATCGAAAGGTTGGCAATAAATTTTGGCAGAACACCCCCAAGTTCATTCATGTGAAGAGCGAGGCATTGTAAGCCAATGCAGTTTGTTAGAGAATCAATAAATTTCTAGCTTTTTTGCATCATCAGACTCGAATTAATTTGATACTAAGTTAAGGTTGCTGAGATTCTGCAAATTTCCAAGATCGGTAAGTCGATGAGTTTGTTTACATTCCATATCAAGTACGAGGGTGTATTTAAGCTTGAATTAGAGATCCTAAGCATGTTATCACCTAAAAAAGGCTAGGGGAGGAGTACTTGAGATTGGTGGAAAGGCCAGAGGGATGATTT
Organism: Cymbidium sinense; assembly: GCA_021442155.1. Taxonomy (NCBI): domain Eukaryota; kingdom Viridiplantae; phylum Streptophyta; class Magnoliopsida; order Asparagales; family Orchidaceae; genus Cymbidium; species Cymbidium sinense. Next base: position 34,029 of record JAKCPB010001287.1, read on the forward strand.
AGGCTCAAAGAAAGCTTAGTAAGTGTGAGGCTAAAGATACAAGAAGGAATGATGCCCATAGATTATCCAAACTCGACTTAAATTTCTTAGATTTGTGAGGCTTTTGTGTAGGAATGTTCCCCCAGATTGTTGGTGTTGAGAGATTCTATGAATGAAAGATTTCCCAGAGAAGTTGGGATGTTGCCACTATTGTTATTGTGGTTAATGTTCAGGTATTTGAGCTTCGGCAAGAAGAAGGTGGAGGGAATTTTACTATAGAAATTGTTTCTGCTTAGTTGCAGGATTATATCTCGGAGCTCATATTGGTCGGAAATGCTCCTTGAAGGGAATTGACGCCCAAATTGAGAATTGCAGACGCCTCAAGCATGAGAGACTGGGAGGGATCTCGCCATACAGACTATTGTAGCTAAGATCAAGCCTTCTGAGGAAGGTGAGATTGGATGTACAAGTAGGAAGAGGACCTATCAAGCCGATGGACTTGAGATCCAAAGGCGTGACTCGTCAGATGCTTGCCGCATGTCCCCTTCCCATGAGCAAAAAAAGCTTATTGGTTGTTCCCCATGAGCTCGGGATTAAAGTGTGAAGAAGAAGAGCTCTCACTACTTCAAGAGTTGATGCTTGAAACAAACAAGTGCTTCATAATTTGTTTCATTGTTATTGAAGGAGAGTGGATATGAAAGATCTACAAGCAAGAGGAAGAGATATGAGGAGCCCTGATTAAAAAATCTTCCATGCACAACTTCATGAATTTATTTTTAGATTCTTGTTATTATTTCATAGAGCTTTGATACCAGTGGCACCTTTAGAGCTTAGAGGAAATTTATCTCCATCTTGTACTAGTTTAGATTTTTCTCTTTTAATTTTTTTTATTTCCAAGTCAAGAAAAGTAAAGTCTTCCATCTCCTAATTGGCTAAAATTTTAATTTAGGCCTGATTAGAAATTTAATTTGCAAAATAAGCAATAAAAAAATAGCTCAATGCTTCAACAGATGACTTGCACGGATTCCATGTTGGTGCACGTTGAGCGTTCATTACCATCATTTTCTATCTAAGCCCTCACCGAGATCAGGTAAATCCCGATCTCCCCTCACCAAGAATTTTTTTTAGCTTTGAACCCTCCTTCGCCAGCCATTTGGTTGGTCCTCTCGGTGGCATAGTGTTAGTGTAGTATTTTGGTGGATTTAAGGCTGATTTTCTTGGGTTTGAAGGTAATTTTTTTACACCCAAATTTTGGTTTAAAAAATTATTTCTTTTTTGTGTTTGGTAAGTGAATAAGCTACATGGTTTGTTTCAATGTGTGATTAGTTATCTTTAGTAATGTGTATGTTGTTGGATTTGAGATTTTAGATGGTAGATTTATATTGTTAGATTTGAGATTTTTAGGGGAAAAATAAATTTTTTATATAAATCATGCTTATGTTTGTTAAAATACTGTATTTCTTGTATGTTTATGTGTTCATTTTGTAGCTACTTTAAAAAAATTCTCATCTAACTACAGTAATGTGTATGTTTCAAGACCTTTAAAAAATATTTGCACAATCCTAGAATTATGAATGTTAGGAGAACTGTTGGTGAGATATCTTGATTAATCACATGATGAAATAAGTGAAAGGTGTGTTGAATATCATTGTCCAAATGCAACATTGGTTGTAAGTTCTATTCATGTACCTTTTGTAGCCTGTCTCTGATGAATATATTTGAACTATTCTTGTTTTAAGGACTTCATAATACCATAGGCTCTTAAAAATTTATAATTTCATAGGTTTTAATATATACAAATGAAGGCATTTGTAGTCTAATGATTTTACAGAATTCCTCACATTTGTTATAAATTCTAGAATTTATATTGTTAAAGTTCAAAAACAAAAGGAACCTATTCAATAATTTTAAAAGTTTTGTGTTAGTATTTCATATTCCTATATTATTTTTGAACTCATGTTAGTAATGATGAATCATATCATGAATATTTTGTATATAGTTTCAAGCCTTTATGTATGTTCCATCCATAATTATGATTTTAAAGACAACTAAATCCATATAATTCATATGAATATGATTGATTTGAACAGGTGTGAAATTCAGCTTGCGTGTCTCCAATACACATATTTAGATTAAATAATGAGCTTGGATATAGTTTGTTTAGTTTTATATTATGGCGAACTCTGTGAGGATTTCTTTCCTACATTGGGTGGAAAAAAGTTTCACATTCATTTGATAGAAAGCTTACATAATCAAATCATAAGATCACTAAAAATTGATCGGACATGTTTTAGTGTTAATCTCACATGTAGATTTCCTATTGGTGCTGGGTTCATTGTTTCTCCAATAATAGATGATGAAGTATGTGAGTTCATTATTAATGCTGCAGCAATACAACCTCTGATTATATATGTTGAAGTGGAGTCGATACAAACAGAGGATAGAGAAATTCCTAATTTTAGTGGAGGTGAAGTTTATCCAACTGAAAACTGTAAACACAGCTATACTTTGACAGGAAACTTATTAGACTGAACTCAATGATGGTTTTCATAGGTACGTACAACGAACTCATCAATTTAAGTAATATTTTTGATTTTAGTGTTTAGTTATATCTTGTACACTATGTAGTAATTAACAGCACTATTGAGAGAGATGCTATTGCACTTCCTACTCGTGTTCATCATATTGCCTCAACTTCTGCTAGTAGGGGTGAATACCATGGTGAACATGTAGCACTGTTACCTACTGAAGATGAGGGCTACAAAATAATGCCTAATGCAACGAGTTCTGACATGGCGGATAGTGAAGGTGACATTGGAGAAGATCAATGTCTAGACTTCAGGAGCATACATTTGCTAAGAGACTACTCTTACAGAATAAGCATGGTTGAGGAACATATGTTCAGTAGCAATGATTATATTCAGGCCTACCAGACTGTACAAGAATGGGATGAAGAAATTAATTTTGATGGCCTATCAAATGAATTTATATTTGTAGAAGAGAATTTCATTCCAGCTGACTTAATTGAGTGGATGTGTTTTCATGATGAAAGATAGTTTAAATTTACTAACAGGGTTGCATATGCCTCTAATAAGGTGAAGTTTACTATGCTCTGCATACATCATAGTCATCCCAGTAGACCATGCATGTGGCATCTACATGCTTGTTCAAGCAAGAGACTGGGTGGTGCCTGAAGGATATCCAGTATAGTTGCCCCACACACATGTACCCATTTGATATTGAGTATTGGACACAGGCAGTGCAACTCATAATTTATTAGTTATTTCATCGAGCGTGTGATTAGACATCAGTTGGATTTGAAGGCTAAGAAAATTATTGGTCATATGGAATCAAAGTTTAACATTAGGGTTTCTTACATGAAAGCTTGGGATGCACGTAGGAAGATAATAAAAGCTACTTTTTGCAGTTGGGAAGAGTCCTTTCATCCACTGGATCACTACATGGCAATTGTATGTATAGTTATGCTCGACATAGTACGCATTGGTCAAGTGAGTCATTTTCAACGCATATTCGACGGTCATTGGGCCATCAATTGTGGCGATTATTCAGACCAGTCTTAAGTCTTGATGACACTTTTTTGTTGGGCAAGTATAGAGGAACTCTTCTTACTACAGTTAGGATTGATACAAATAATGGTCTATATCTGCTTGCCTTTGCAGTAGTCGAAGCAGAATGCAATGAGTCCTGGGCTTGGTTTATTCAAATATTGCAGGACTTGATTACGCTTATATCTACTAGGCTAATTTATGCATTATTTCTGACCAATATTCTGGCTTAGTACATGGCTGCAGGGAATTTTTTTCCTGGGCAGCTCATCGGCACGACTTATGCCATCCAGAGAGAATTTCAAGAAGGTGTGCATAACTATGAGTACTTCTGATGCTGAGTTCATGTGCCAAAAGATGTATGTGACAAGTAACACAAATGACATCCACACCTTCACACGTTACATGTCAGATATCAGGAACCTCAAACTGGAGGCTGCCGATTGGTTACTTGCTAGAGATGTAGCTAAGTGGTCGCTGACTCATGATGGTGGGTATCACTATGGTACCATGACCACTAATGCATCAGAATATTTTAATGGTGTACTAAAGCGGGCGTGTGGATTGCTGATATAAGCTCTGATCACATCTAGTTATTATAATCTTGTATTACTTTTCATAAAATGCCTTGAGACAACTTTGGATCTCATTAGGCAAAATGCCTCAATATTTTCACCGCAGGTCAAAATGATGCTGCAACAAAATGAGTGTGAAGCTAGGAGATGCCCTATGGGAGATGACACCATCTTATGTTAGAGTATATAGAGATGAGCTTGATGGGCAGTTATAAAGCCAAGTATTAGTAAGCCCAAAATTTGTTTGTAATGTTAACTCTACATTTAATACATGTCATTTTTATCTTTTTTTTTAGATGATATGGGAGCCATACGGACAGTAGATAAGCATGAGAGTTTTTGATATTTGCTTGGCTGGACATGAGATTTAGCTGGCTAGGGTACCTTTGATCAGTTGGAAAAGAGTTGAGTGGTACCTCCCAGATCGTGTATTGAGATAGTTTGGTCTGTCTCCAGAGTTTATGTGACGCCTATCGATCCTTCCTTCCAGCGAGTGGATGGTCGAGGGAAGGCGGATGTCGATTGGTTTGACTATCATCAGGTTTATATATCACAGTGGGAGGCTATACATGATCTAATTATCATAGTGGATGATGTTGCACCTCCCGTTGACCCGAGTATCAGTCGATACATGAGGTGGTATCGGCCCTAGGCTTCACTTTACATGTTGAAGGCTCCAACCGTTCCTCTTAGCAGCTATTATCCTCGAGCACCTGGAGAGAGGCTTATGGTAAGCACTGTATAAAGTTATCCTAATTATATGTTTATTCTTAATGAATATTGACAAACATTATATTATCTGTGGCGTGAGCATATCATGGACACACAAGATATTTTCCAGCCTTATTTTGGGAAAGATCAGGACATAGAGTTTTAGCATTCAATTAACAGGTACGAGGAGTTATGTAGGGAACTATGACAAAATATGCACATTTCAGATAGTAGATACAGGTGTACAGATGATGACAGTAGTTCTTCTGTAGCATCTTCAGCTTCTCAGCCATGTACTATAGGATTTGAAGCAGGTTCGTCGTCCGTCCCAGATGTCGATCCATATAGTTACACATATGGCAGTCCAGATCAGTACTCATTTCAAAAAGCCATTATGAGTCCATTTCAGTCATGGCAGGCTACAGGCCATCCCATATATGATCATCCATCGGTCTATATGCCGCATATGCACGGAGTTTACCCCATTGCCCCCTTCCAGTCATGAGCATCACTAGAGACACGCTGAAGTTATACCATCTGCGATCCAGACGTAATTAAATTCCACCACACCTAAGATGAAGAAGAGGAAAAGCATCATCTCTGTGAGACTATTCTCAATGACCACCCACTCAATTTAGTCCAGGGAGCGACGCACTTCCACCACGCAGACACCATCGTCATTAGATGTTGTTATTTGTCTATTTTGTATGTAGATTGGATGCTATCTCTATATATACTTTGTAGCTCTTACTATCACCTTAATTTTGATTATAACTCTTGCTATCAGCTTAATTTTGATTGTAACATCCATCAAGCATTTTTTTTCTTAAGCCTTATGAAAATTAATCTCTATTTTAAATGTCGAGCAAAAAAATGTTATAAAGAGCTTGGTGATTGAGCTAAGATAACTTGCAACAACAATATCATAATTCCATGCAATTCTTAAAATCAAGACATTGAAGAAAGCATGCTCAAGAAGTGGTTTGACCAACAAAAATCCTTAGCAATCAATGGAATGAACATTGAAGAAATAATAAGCCAAAAGATCAAATACACAAGTCATTCTCCACACTTTTACATTTTGCCTATTTCAAATTTTTCATTGTAGTCATAGTCAAAAGAGTTGGTTCAAGACAACTCATTGTAGGGATTTTTTCTTTCAAAGCACCATTCGACAAATGCAAAACCTGCTAAATATCGAGCCACAACCGTGTTTTTAGTCACAACGTGAAAGTTTTAATTTGTTCAATCCAACGCATTAAGCTCGCTCGATTCCAATGTCGGATGACTGGTATGCAAATACCAAATGGTCCCATTTTTAGGTTCACGCGGCTTTTATGAAGTATTCCCAAAACTCAGCGTGCCACAACCCAGCTTTTCAGAAAGTCAGTGGGAATTTTGATTATAACTATAATTGTTCGATCCAACCGGATGACTCAGACGCAAAATATCGCAATTTTCTCGTAGTTTGCCAGAGTTTTCGATCGAAGCAGTAAATAATGCACGCCAAAGCCACAATCATGTTCTAGTCACGAAAGCCATAGGGAATTTTGTTAAGATTCCAACGATATCAAACCTCGCTATATTATACCATGATCTGCAAAATAATAGACTGGTTTAAATTTTTTTTTTTAAAAAAAATAAGTTGAGCTCAGTCGCCTATTTTTAAATTATTTTTTTCTGCTTATTTTGCTAATTAAATTTCTAATCGGGCCTAAATTAAAAATTTAGCCCTCCAAACTCGCTTCTTTGGGCAGACAACTCTCCAATCTTTCTGTATATTTTTCTTTTAAAGTCAAGCACTACTGGGGGCGTTGACGGAGACTTCAAGATTTTCTTGTGAACGTATAATTATAATTTTTGTAGCATTATATTTACATATGTACATATGGCAACATTTTTTATTCATTTACATATCTTAATATTTTATTTTTTGTGTATTCTTTAGAAATAATACACTAATGAAGAATGCAATATAGCTATTACTATTACTTTCATCAGAATATATATATATATATATATATATATATATATATATGACACTCCATAAAATTATGACTATTTATTTTTAAATCTCTACTATATATCTAATATTTAATAAACGTGGTCATAATTATAATATTATTTACTATTAAAATTAAATATATTAGTCAGCAACATTAATATCTTCTTAGAATACTTGACTAGATAATAACATTTTATAATATCTCAGTCAAGTCCTTAAGGTCATTGTTCTCATTTTTCTTTTCCATGTTTCTAAGTCAAGTAGGGACATTATCAATAAGATTATTATTATTATTATTATTATTATTTATTATTACTATATATATATATATATATATATATATATATATATATATATATATATATATATATATATGATGACACTCCCTCAATAAAATTATGATTATTTATGCATTTTAAATCTTTACTATATATCTAATATTTAATAAATGAATTAGTAATAAATTTCCGTTGAAAAATTATTTAGGATGTCATTTTTGAATTCCTTGTATTATATTATATTTTTATCAAATACTATTTTTTTTTTATTTATTTTTTGTTTGTTGAATCATTGATAATCAAAATGCATAACTTGCATTACACAGTGATACATTAATAGCTTTAATTATGTGTATGGAATGCAAACCCCTCCATATATAAAATTTTACATCACATGCGATTAAAATTTAGTAAAATAATAATTTTAAATCATCTTTATGAGTAAATTGAAATCCTTTTCGTACATCTTTTGAAGGTTAATAAATTTATTTAAATTTTTCATAACTATGTATTTGGATGAATATATGTTTTGTATTTATTTGTTATCGTCTTTTATTTATTTATTTATTTTGTTGTTCTAAAAATCTTTTATATTCTAACATATTACTTTCTTGACTATTTGTAAACAAACTGAATTCTTTATTTGCTAGCAAGATGTGATGACAAGATTTTCAAAATTGAATCAAACATTGAATAGTAATAAAAAAGAAGTCTAGATTCATATGTTCAACTGACTTAATAAATATTAAAACTAATATGACAAAAAAAATGACATAATAAGAATGCAATAACAATATTTACAATGATTTAATATATAATATTTTAAATAAGGGCATTTTATCATTGACTATTTTGAATATAATTCTAAATTAATATTTTAATTATTTCCACTATACTTTACATTAATATTTCCGCAATATATCAAACGACTTTCGGGTTCTTCCCACAGAGTCGGCTCCTTCATGGTGAGAACTCTCAACGATCGAACAATTTCATTCTTCCTCTGCCGAATGCCTCCCCCGCTCAAAACCTAGATCTGCGGATTCTTCACCGGCTCTATCCCAAAATCTTATAAGAATCTTGGCTCAGATTTTTAGTCCTTTCCAAAGAACAACCTCACCCAAAGCTCCCAGTTTATCTGGAAACGCTCATAATTGAATACAATGGAAAAGCTCAGATTTAATCCTTCAATGACTTTTTCTTCTTTCAATATGATAGCATTGATATATTTTTTTTTCAGTTTTTATTGATATACCTGAAAATTTATACTGTATTTAATTTCACTATTTTAATTAATTATTTTAATTAGATGAATGAAAGATATTTTTAAAAAATAGAAACAATAGAGCTCAACTTTTCACATACTATTATTTGTGAGAATAGTAACACCAGAATTTAACTTAGAAGATATTCTAGTATATCTTGATTTGGAGAACTTTCAAGTATATTTCAAAGTTGAAAGGCATTATAAAACTTGCATAAAAGTTGATATAAAAATAAAATGATGTTTTTTTGTATATTTCTAAAGATTGCATTGATATTATCATGTAATAGAATTAGAACTAATATTTTCTATAATAAAGATCGTAAAAAATTATTTGTGTAATAGAATGAGAGATTCATAGATTAATGATTGTCTTGTTGCATATATTGAAAATTATTTATTTATAAATATTGATAATAAATTGATTGTATAATATCTTCAAAATATAAATCTCAAAAGGAGAAATTATAAAAGATATGCAATGTGAAGAAAATTTATTTTATTGTGATGCTTAATTTTTTTTATTTTGTTATATAAAATACTTTAATTTTTATTTTGTATATGAGTATTATTTTCTTATCTTGTTGTGCCCCCTCTAAAAAAATTTTCTGAATCTGCCCCTATATATATATATATAGTTTACAAATACTTGTAAAAATATCTAGAGTACTATAGTAGATTGGAGAGTCAATGACAACTAAAATTTGAAGAAATTCCACTAACTTCTCCATATATTACAGAGGGATTTACATACATACCACATAATTCTTATGTATTTACATATATAACATCTAAATTTTAATTTTTTTATATATAACACCATAATCTTTAGCATAAAATCAAATATATCATCATTTATTTTTTAAAAGAGAGATGCACCTTTTTAAGCATACGAAAGTACTTAATAAGTAAACATCTAACTTTAGATGTTAGATATGTAAATGCATAAGAATTGTGTGGTATGTGCATAAATATTTCATATTTATAAGATATTCAACTTCAAAGAACAATGATATACAACTTAAAAGTTCGAAAAGCATAAATATTTGAAGAATTGAACGTGAGTTGGGATTATTGCAAAAGGAACGTCAAGGATATGTGAAGTAGAGAGAGCTAGAGAGAGAGAGAGAGAGAGAGATGAAGGGACAAATTGCTTGAAGTGGGCATCTATACTCTTCAAACTGCCGATAATGATTGGCCATCTGGGGTGAAGGTCATCGACGGATGTAATATCGATGTGTCAAACAATCAAGCTTGCAAACTATGATGGTCGGCTAGACAAAACTTTCAGAAATTTGAGAGTTTAAAAATTACAATATATAGAGTTAAGTAGTTATTTTACTCTAAAATTTTTTCTTGAACTATTTAATTAAAATATAAAAAATCTTATATTGATTAATATTATAATCGGACAGTTCATCAAAAATTCAAATAGAATCATCCATCTCTTGATTTTTCAATACAATCATCAATTTTGACTAGCTCTAACTAACTATAAGCATAATTGATTTTAAGTTTAAATAAAATCGACTAGAGGATCAATATAATTTTGAATCCATGGGTAACGGTACTGAACTAAATATCTATTTTGCCCTAAATATATATATTTTAAAGACCCAAAAGGTGTAACATCTCCAAATTAAACCGTAGATCTAAAAATCTCAATCTTCGTACTAAAGCATCAGAATGGGCGCTAAATTTTTTGATAATCAAATCCATTTGAACAAATGGTCATCATTCTACCGTGAGTTTAGGATGATGTATAAGTTGTTTAATCTAATTAAATTAGATAAATAAATATCATTCAATTGTGTTACTTGAATCTGAAACTAAATCCTTAGCTGTTTTATTCACCCAAACTAATTTAATCTATTGATTAAACGACCTCACTTATTTAATGTTGTCATTGGATCATGTTTCCAAAGTGCAGCACCAACAGAGTATGGCATGGGTAAAGGGCTCATTGATTGTGCAATTTGAAATAAATTGAAGTTTAAACCATACTTAAACCCTTCCAAAATTCATAAATAATTATAAAAAACATAAAAAATTATAAAATTAATTTCTAAAAATGGATCATACTAAATAAAAAATCTCTAGAAATTTTCCTTTTACAATTTTTTGAAGACTTTGAAAATTCATAAATATTTGTGATTAATCCCAAAATTAATAAAACGTACTACATGGGCTCATAAATATTTAGATAACTCAACAATACATAGTTCATGATATTATTAACAAGCTAGGAATGTAAGATATTTATTCAGTAGTTTGAAGAGGAGCGTTTTAAGACGTGCATATACCAGAAATTCATGGAAAGGAAATTGAGATCATGTTGATTAATGTGAAAATAAAGAATCTATTTTTTTTTTTAAATTTGCATCTATTTATATAGCTGTAAATATTTCTTATTTCATTCCTTAATTTGTCTATATATTACCCTATATCAAAGACATTATTGATAAATAAAATTCCTTCATGCCTTCCCCACACAAACTAATTTAAAATCAAATGAAATATAAATCATGGTAACTCCTAAATAACTATTGTTTAATCCAAATTAAAATCAATCATATCATTTAAGACAAAATAAAGATAACGCTAATACTAAAACTAAAATTAAAATAAAATCTAATACTAAACAAAGAACTAGAATTTTCTCAAATTAATCTTTTTATGCTACAACAATTCTCCTAAGACCTACAAAACTCTTACCCTAAAGAGTTATATATAAGTTCCTTTGTAGTATGTTCATCAAAAAAATTCATCACAAACTATTGATCCTCACTATTCACCTTCAGAACCTAAATCAGCAAACAGTCGAATTTTTAAATGGTTGGAAGTGCAATAGATGTTGAAATTTTCAGAATTGATAGAAGATTTTGAACTTCCAAATTTCAAGAAACTGGCGTATATGATCATATGTTGTGATAAATTATTCAACGTGGAATAGAAAGACGTTATCGACATTGATCAAATATGTAAATAATGTCATAAAACTAATTCTAAAATGACTAAGAATGACATTGTAACCCCACGGGAGAATTTTCATATTTATAGTGTATCTTCCAACCATATTCAATGCATTTTAGACATGCCATCTTTCTTGTCTTTATCAATGTCGAGATAATAAATGAAAAAAATGTAAAAGGCTTCAAGATGGGGTCTACATATAAGCACCATCAAGAAATTTAGCTATGAAATCATACAATGTAGTTCAAATGAAGTCAAATTGATGTTGGGTTCTTGATGAAGAACAGCTAGTTGATCATATTTTTCAGTAATCCTATGAATGCTTTTGATTTGCTTTTCTCAAAAGATAAAATGGTATTAAATAAAGGAGTACTTTGAAGAGAAAAGAAAAGGGTTAAAGCTAAGATGTGATAAACAAAGGGTAGGAGGAATCTTTCACTTTCATTCCCTAATCAATAATTCAATATACTTAAAACAATCCATTTATAGAAATAGGATGATTGGATAAGAATAAATTAATTTGAAATCAAACCAAGAAAACTACTAAAGTCTACAATCTAATCCAAATTCAGATCAAATATCTATCATTTAATTCAAAATAAAGATAATCCACATTAAATAAAATAAAATTTGAAATGAAATTTAAAACAATCAAAAGTACAAAATTTTCTTGAAGTAATCTTCTAGTGTTGCATTAGATACTCTAAGAAGTGAAAAATAATTACCAAAAAGAGCTCATATGAAATCATCCCTACTCTGAATCCATAAGCCACAACCATCATGTACTCATCTTCGCCATCGTGACTGCCAACTATATAGCCCTGAAATAATTCACCATTACAATCTAATGACAGAATGATATAAATTATAAAATGGATTCTGCCTGTAGATTTATTTATACTTAAATTTATTGAGATCTAGGCACAAAATTGTTGTACAACTACTACCAATAAAATATAATAAATGTATGCTCACATGCCTTGAGATTGAGTATTGGCTGCTACCCTGCATCATTTTTCTGTGAGTTGAAATTGCAAGAACATGATTAATCAAAACAAGATCAAGTGTTTGATTTTGTTTTAATTTTATAAATTGAAAAAAAAGTTAACCTTGCTACTTTTGAAGCAACAATTGGTATAATCTTCCCACCATAGGAGTCACAGAACATAGAATGGATTCAATGAAATGAGGGTGATCCATAAACCACTATATAATTTTTCAAGAAGAAATCATTTGAGGCATAATTGTAAATTAAATACGAATATTTACACTATGTAAAAATCATATGAAAACCAGTTATGGGTAAAACATCAACAACAACAAGCCTTTATCCCACTATGTGGGCTACATGAATCCTTTGTCTCCATTGTGTCCTATTATGTGTCAAAATCTTATTTAATTTAAGTGTACTTAGGTCATTTTTTATACTTCTTAACTAAGTCTTTTTAGGTCTACCTCTACCTTTCTAAACACAAGGCAGACCTAATGCATCTACACTCCTAATCTGTCATCAGATGGTCGATGCTTTATCTGGCCAAACCATCTAAGGCGACACTCTCTAATCATATCTGCCACTGGAGTTATTCCAACTTTTTCTCGAACATACTCATTTCACATTTTATCTCTAAGAGTGAAGCAACTCATCCACTTGAGCATCCTCATTTCTGCAACACTTAACTTAGTCTTATGCTTCTATTTTATTGGCCAACATTCTACAACATAAATCATTGCAGGTCTTACCATAATCTTATGAAATTTTCTCTTAATTTTAAGTGGTACTTAGTCTTATGCATCTCCATCTATTTCACCATCATTTTGAACAATATAGCCTAGATAACTAAATTGCTCACTCTTTTTAATGACTTGTTCACCCAATGTCACAAGAATACCACTAGAACTTCTACAACTAAAATTACACTCCATATATTCAGTTGTAGATCTACTTAAATGAAAACCTTTAGACTCTAAGGTTGACCTTATTAATTCAAGTTTCTCTTGGACTCCCTCTCTAGTATTATAAGCAAGAAGAATGTCATCAGCAAAAAGCATACACCAAGGTCATTCTTCCTGTAAATGCCTAGTAAAAATAACCATAACTAAAGCAAAAAAAGATAAGGGCTTAATGCTAGTCCTTGATGTAATCCAATTGAAATAGAAAAATATTTTGTCAATCCTCCTTGTGTTTGGACATAAGTAACATCTCTAGTATACACATCCTTAATGACTTGAATATAACCAATATTAGCTCCTTCCTTTTCTAGGTTATTGTAAAAAAGTTGTGCAGGAATTGAAAGTAATGAATGTAGATATAACTAGAAATATAAGGAAACAAGGTGGAAGGCAAAGCGTCACACAATCCAAGGTCAAATCATAAAGATTTGTGAATTCATTTTTTCCTATAAAGACCCACAAGGGTGGGCATTATCTTCTTCTATTTTTTTCTCTAGGTTGGAGTTTTCCTAGAGCTTCTCTCTCTATGGTGAGAGGTGGCCAACGATCACCTTCTCCAGGATAAGCCACTGGAAGGGATGGCGAAAGAGGAAAACTTGAGGGTCTAGGGATGGCCATGGAGCAAGGTCGCTAGTAGTGGAAGGTCGAATCCATCCGATAATGGAACAATATTAGGATTGGTCTCAGCCATGCGACGAAAGCAAGAATGATGGTTCAACAAAATCTAAGAAGATGGAAAGGAGGTTATTGTTGTTCTCAAAGACTAGTGAAGACCCAACGAAGATGGTGAAGCTTGGCCACGAGCTCAATCAATCCTAGGCAACTTGTGACATCAAGACATCAACCGATGGTAGTGAATTAAGGGCTCTGCTCAGCAAGGAGGGCATCCAATTTGTGGGATTGGATTGCCTAAAATATGCTCGATTGCCGGTAAGAGAGAAGATGAATGATAGTGGAATGAGCCGAGGGAGCTCGTGTTCATCCCTAGCTTCGCATCTAGAGGCCAAACATATCTGTGGGGTAGAATGAACCGAGAACTTGCAGTAGTCACTAGAGGCAACCAAGCTGAACCAGCTGGAAAGTGATGCTTTAGGTATGCAATTTGACTCCTCTGAGGTTGAATGTTCAAGGTTGTGTGGCCCCGAGAGTATGGAAATTGCTTGTGGTATTGATAATGCCAGACTCCCAATTTTTTTTGGGGGCAGCCGGAGATGATCTGCATATGGCTAACTTCAATAATTTTGAAGAATGCACTCAAGGTGCTCAATTGAATGTGCCAACATGTGGAAATACTTTGGATGGGTTGTTCAAAGGTAGGAATCAGGACACCATTGGTAGAGGAAACTACAGCATGGTGGAGGACCATATATTTTGATCGGATGGCATGGAAAGGCCTCCTATCCAAGCGGCCAACACTAGACATCTCAAGAATAGCAGGCTGGGACAACATTTAGGACAACCAAATCCCAATTCTTAGAAATAGAAGAAATTTTTGAAGCTGAACAAGATCATTATTAATTCAACTATGGAAGAGGATATGATTTGCTTAGATCTTGGAGCCATAGAGGAGAATCAGATGAAACTTGAGAGGGCTTTGGTTGGAAAGTTTTTTGGGAAGAAACCACTTTTCTATTTCTTGAACAGTGATCTCCAAATGAAATGGGGCCATTGGGGTAACTTCAAGCTAATTATGGTTGCTCCAGATTATTTTGTGTGCATTTTTGATACAACGGAAGCTCGGGATGTTGTCCTTATGAATGACCTATGGTTCTTGGCCGACAATGTCATTGGAAAGGATAAATGGTTGCCGAATTTCACTCTGAAATCTTTAGGTGGGCTATCCTCCCCAATTCAGGTTCGTTTCCCAGATCTACCTCTTCTTTACTGGGACAACAATAATATTTCCCCATAGCATCTTTCATTGGCAAACCACTATGGGTGGATCACCAAACAAATGAGTGGGGTCAAAGTATGTATGCCAGAGCATACATTAAGATTGATCTATCCAAAAAAACTCCCAATGAGGGTTTGGATTAAGGGAGTGAATGGTCGCTTTTTCCAGCATGTTGAATATGAAGGCATTACACAACTATGTTTCCACTGTGGGTATGTTGGACACAAGATAGACTCCTATCACAACTTAAGGAAAGGCCCCAATAGTAATCCTCACCTCAACAAGGGAGGATGGCCCCATCTTGTGGCACCAATTAGCAGCTCTACCCCTTTGGGCGAAGGGATTCTTGGCCAGAACATAAATCTGCTCTCCCAAGTGAAGTGAGGGAGTGTAGCAACTCCATGCCGATTGTTCCTCCATTGTCCGATCTCCCATATCATGATTCCAGCGCCCTCTCCAGGGAAAACTATAGGTCTGGTATGTACCCTTGACTAGCATCTAAACCTTCAATCTGCTAATAAATAGCAAAGAAAACAACTAGTTGTTGTTGATAAAGACTATGGTCCTTGGGTCTTTATTACAAGGAGGAGGAAGCCAAGTAATCATGAAGCCTCTAAAGTAGTTATAGCTAACCTCAATGGCAGGAACTATCAGCAGTAGTTCAAGATCAACTCGAGTGGGAAGATGGAGGGAAGCAAATCAGGATCCAATGTTAGAGGAATCGTGGAGGTTGAGTGGGAGGCTCCCTCACAAACAGCAAATCCAACAACTCCAATAATATTCAAGGCTTCTTTCAACAACCCAAACTCTCTTAATCTTTTTAAGAAGTCACCTTCTAGCAAGAGTAGATCCAAAAAACAACGAGTCCCAAAGGCCCACTTTGATCGAGAAATCAAACAGTTTGTCCCTCTTGAAATTCTCTCCAAGAAAAAGAAAAATGTGATCGTTAAAGTTGCAGACGGTGGGGATGCGTCCCCTAGGGGGGCTCAATGACTACATTTTTGGTTTGGAATTGCCATGGGTCCCAAAAGAAGGCAACGAGAAACTACTTACGGTATCTCATTGGAGAGCACAATGTTCTCCTTATTGCCCTCCTAGAAGCTAAGGTTGAGGAAATAAGTAAAAATGAAATTAATACTATTGTTGGGAATTGGGACTTCATTCATCATTCAGCTAATGTAAAATCGGTATTCTAGACCGAGGAAGGATTTGATCTCTTTCAATCTTATAGCTCTATCCAAGCAATGCATCATTGGCAAAGCTTGTCTCCGATAAAAGTATATGCTTATTGCTGTATATGCCAATAATGACTATCATGCTAGAAGAGCCTTTTGGAGTCAACTCACCCCACTTTTGGAAGAGAGATTGCCTATTATAGTTGGTGGGGATTTCAACTACATTACTAGTGGAAACCACAAGAAAGGAGATAAATCATTCAGCTACTCTCCAACTGTCCATAAATTGGAGGAATTTAGGCTAAAGAATGACTTTCATGACCTTGATTTTATGGCCCAAGATACACTTGGACTAATAATAAAAAGAGGAGTAGAATATTCAGCTAGATCGTTTCCTCATCAATTCTACAGCATCTAATCTGCTCCCATTCGCAAAGACTATGCATCTAACCTGGATTGCTTTTGATCATTGCCCCATCTTTCTACATGTTGTTCAACCCTCTATGTACAAAAGGCAAAGATGGATCTAGTTTGAAGACACTTGGCTCTCATACCCAATGGCTTGGAAGCTTGTGTGGAAGTGTTGGAATAAATAGGTTCTTCGATTCAAAGCTAAAATCCTAAATCTAAAATGCAGCCACACATTGAAGATCCTCTTTTACTAGAGTAAGAATTGATTGAAGATGTTGGAAGACAGCAAACTAAAGCTAGAAGATAGAATCAATGAGTTGTAGCATATTGATTGCTCCCTAGTAGGGCTTTTAGAGACTGAGGAGGATGAACTCCACCAGAAGGTTAACGAATTGAATTTCATCTTTGCTCGGCTCAATACCTGGTTAAAACAAAGAGCGAAAGTACGATGGCTAAAAAATGGTGATGCAAATAATAATTTCTTTCACACAGTTGCCTTGGCCAGATGCAGAAGCAACAAAATTTTTGGAGTTAAACTTGCTGATGGACAACTCTTGAGGATCTTGATGCTATTCATTTCAGATTCCTAGAATTATTCAAAAAAAAAAAATGGAGCGCCACTGAAATCTCTATGGTGGAATGGTCATCCTTTGCTGATAGCCTGCATATTGCAAATGATATTGGTAAACTGTTGGAGGTTAATGTTCAGGAGTAGAAAATTTGGGAGGTTATCCTATTTATGGGTGCTAACTGAGCTCTAGGTATTAATGGGATCACTGCATCTTTCTATAAAACTTTTGGAAAATCATTGGGCAGGATGTTTGTGAAGCCATGAATGAGTACTTTCGCATAGGGGAAATGCCTTTAAGATGGAAAGAAACTGTTATTGTGCTTACTCCTAAAACCCCTGATGCTGATTGCCTTACAAAGTTCCATCCTATCAGCTTATGTAAGACCATCTATAAGGTCATTGCCAAGATTTTAGTCCTGAAAACAAAAACCTGCTCCCAAATCTCATTGTTGAAGAGCATGGAGCCATTTTTCCACATCGATCCATTTCCCACCACTACTTAATAGCTCAGGAGCTCATTAATAAATTTCAGCATTCCACCTCAATTGAAGGGTTTATGGCCATCAAACTAGACATGGAACAAGCCTATGATCGGATGAGTTGGGACATTTTAGTTTGGCCTCCCAAAAGTTCAATAATTGATTCCAGTGTTACCCTCCCAAACCTTTTCTCTCTTCTCTTAAGTAGATCAAAGTGGATCCAAGCTCAATGTGGGTTTTGACAAAGATGACCATTATCTTCATATCTCTTCATTCTATGCTTGAAGCTTCTCTCCATGGCCTTCAAACAATATGGAGAGGATCTAGAAGTGGCTATTGCAAGTGGGAGCACATAGATTTTACATCTTCCATACGCCGATGGAATCCTCATTACCTCTAAAGCCTTGGATGGTTATGCTAAATAGATCAATGACATTCTAAACAAGTATTGCAATTGGACGGGACAAAGGGTGAATGCAGCCAAATGTGCCATCCTCTTTAGTAAGCATAAAGCTAACCAATTGCTTGAATGGTGATGTTTCACAAGGTCAATGAGCTTGATTATTTGGGCATCAAATTGGCTATGAGAAAACTGATCAAGAGGGACTTTACCAATCTGATCTAAAGAGCTCAAAGCAGGATTTGCTCTTGGAGAGTCTGATTCCTATCTATGGCCGGTCGGACTACACTAATTAATGCTTCCCTTCTTGCCATCTCTACCTACCAAATCACCCACACTATGGTTCCTAAGAATGTCCTCATTGAAATTAAATGAATGGGAAGAGGTTTCTTTTGGCATTCATTATATCGCCTAGAAGAAAATCTGCTAGCCATTTTGGTTGGGATAGCTTGGGTTCCATGTCGTCACGCAGAAATGGATGGGTTCGCTTTGCTGTGTTGGGAGTTCCCTCAAAGCAAACACACACGCATCGATGTATGTATAAAGGAGAAATATACCTATCGGAGAAGGCAGCCTAGATGGGTAATTCCATCACCGGCAATCCTTGCCAAGGGAGTTTGCAACCAATCTCACATTATTCAATGACAACTGCAAACAGGGAGTGATCGCTTGCTTAATCATGCTTACTAACATTCCCTTAGATAAATGACCAATTTTCATCAATATGGAGAACATTGATAATCTAAACCTTAATGAACTGATTGTTGAAAATGGACAATGGGACATGGTGCGAGTGGAGCAGCAGTTTAACATTGAATTAAGAGGATTGATGTTTTGTTTGGATTCATGGAGACTTGTAGTTTGGATTCATGGAGATCTATAGGTAGACTGGCTTGAATTGCTGAAGCTTCCTCTTAGTAAATTCATTACTTCTATGGCTTATGAGGCCTAATTCTAAGATGATGTGGATCAATTCAGATGCTTGTCCCACCTCAAGTTGCAACCAAGAATCAAAATATTTTTGTAGAAGTTAACAAAGAATGCTTTTTCAATTAATGGTTGGTTGAAGAATAGGGGCCTCAAAGATACTCCTAAATGCTCATGGGGATTCAACCAAGAAGAGGAAGTTGAACATGTAGCCATGCATTATTATCTCACAACTGATATCCACCAAATCCCCAGCTTAGGCTTCTCCATTCCTTTCTTTGTCTAACATGGTGGAGCGCTCACCCTCTAAAGTGAAAAGTAGGAATTTGCATGGGATAGATTATATTGTTCGACAATATATCATGCTTGGAGAACCATAAATGCACCCATGAACCACATGGGACCCTCAAGATTATTGATGCACACTGGAAACCTTCACACACTCGGCCTCCTTTCCATTCCAAACCTGGGACATTACCTCATGTCGCTCCTTCCTATATCATGGTGCCCCTCCCCTCTTGGTTTGATAAAGGCCAATGTTGATGGCTCTCCCGCTAGGCTAGTGGTATTATTATTATCCCGGATGATAGTGTTATATTCATCAAGGCTGTGGGATATAATCTCCTGCAATGGGATAGCACATTTGTGGAACTCCAAGAAATGCTCCACCTAAAGCATATCATAAAACCATGGATGTATGAATACAAAGGTATCATTGTGGAAGGGGACAATATCAATGTGGTGAATTATATGAAGTTGTGGGCTCCAAAAATTCACCACCGATCTCTTGATGAAGAGAGTATGATTTATGCTAGCCAAATTTTTAGAAGGCGGAATAGTAGATAAGATACTACCCAGATTTTGCCCTCATTTTATGAAGACTTTAGATCCAAGTTTTCTGACACAAGCACCTATAGTTAATCCCCTAATTGAGAGAGAACTTTTGATTAAGGCTAGAGATCACTAAATGCATTGTAGTAAACATGAGGAGTTCGGAATTTAAATTTATGAAATTCATCATCCTTTAACTTGAAATGGATGGTTGGGGGAATGATGATGCATCCGATCAAGATCCCATGTCTCTATCATCTTGGGCTATCATTATCCCTAATCTACTTAGTTTAAAGGAGATACACCCAACTGACAAGGATCCTTGTCAGCAGCCATGGTTGCATCATCCAAGAAAATCTTGTACTTGGGGTGATATTTGTTTAAGGGACAAGCTTAAGTCCACCTTAGCTAACAAATAGATTTTGCCTAATCAAGTGCCCCATGATCCATAACTCAAAGGATAGAGCCATTGGGAGGTAATGACCATCGTAATATAATGATATCATTTAACACCACTCATGGGAGACTCGTGAACTGCATCATATGTGGAGCGTCGCCAAACCACATGTTAGAGAACTCACGCCTTACTATCATGAGATTAATTGAGGAATATAAGAGAATTTGATTTGACATTTGCTCGTGAGCTAGAATTTCTTTAATTTGTCATACAAGGTGGATGGGTTGAAATTTTTTATTTAAGAATTTAATTTGATTTAAAAAAGTTTAATAGTATCCCTATGAAATCTACATTCAACATACATCATTAGCGAGTGTAACCTTATCCACTTTTTCTTTTCTCTGATGAGTCTACATTTATTAATTCAAGATTTATAGTCCTCCAAACCTTATCAACTATTGCTTGAACATAAAGAATCGGGTTCGAGGTTCTTCTCTTGAGAAGCTACATTAACAATGATGCTGATAGATTTATCTTTTGTCATTTTATGATAGAATTAGCTTAGCATATTTTATTAAGTTAAAATTCTTATAATATCATAATGGGATATTTAGGTTTTGTGGACTGACTCAAGACCCTAAGACCAGAATCAACCCGCAAAGATCCTTACACTAAGTTTAAGCATTCAAGTGTTAGAGCTCATACGGTTATTCAATTCAATATTGATTTAAGTTTATATGATTTAAATATTGCTACTTATTTTGACTGAGTTTCATTACAAGTTAAGATTTTAGATAAAATTTTGACAAAGATTGATTCTCAATAGCCCCATATATGGGGCTATAACGAGGGCTGGGTCTGCTCACAATGCTAAGAAAAATATGTATGGGTGGTGTAAATACCACGATCGAATATATCATCTAACCATGTTAAGAAAGACATATATGGGTATCTAAAGCATCTGCATGAAGCACAGATTTTCTTGCCATGCTAAGAAATGCCTGTATGGGTACTTATATACTTTCAATATCAGTTTAAACATCAATTCTAACTTTATAGTTGAGTTTTTATTAAACTATTTATGCCTCTTATTGGTGAAAAAATTGGCGATTTTGACAAAGATCCCAAAGATCGCCCTAGGGTTGCCTGCATACCGAGCCTACCCACCATGTCAAGAAAGGCATATATGGGTGGTATACCAAAGGCCATCCACCACCAAGAAAAGAAAGGTATGCTCTAAGGCACCTGCATCAAACACATATTTCACCGCACCAAGAATGGCTTATATAGGTACTTATGTACTCACAAGTAAGAGCGCATGCGGGCGGGGCATACCTGGTGCATGGGTGCATGTGCAATCGGGGCGAACAAAATCAAGATAACACATGCATATGGTCTTGAAATGCTAAGACGCACACGTGAGGCTCAGGGTGGGCATGCCGCAGGGCGCAGAGGTTGTGGGGCGGAAGGCTATCAACGAGGCAGATGGTCCACATGCGGAGGAGGCTGATGGGGTCGTGGGGAACGAGCCCGGACGGCCTCTACCACTGGCGCGACTCACCGAATGAATGAACAACCGGAGTCGCTGGGCAAAGACATGAATCTGTGGAGGATCCAAACATGGGAGGATGCGGTTGTTTTGATCATGCTAAAGAGTTAGTTAGGTTACATATAAATGGGGTATCTATAGGATTTTTTTATTTAAGTATTTAATGAGCCCTAAGTTAAATTTTTGTGCCAACATTATTATATGGATAATATATATGTCGATCTTAGGTTACATACTACTGACGACGCAACATTTTCATTGAGTTTATTTTGTGATCGGAGGCCATTTGGTTCAGATCAACGCGTCGAATCCGTCAATTCAAAATTACATTATCTCTCACCGCCGACATTTGCGTAGAATCATCCAAATTAAGAATAGATAGTCTCATTTGATAGATTTCGACATTTCAACACTAACGTCAAAATCAAATTTATGAACGGAGGTCATTTGGGTACCATCGTGGCTTTCTGACTTGATATGCGTGTAGGCATGTTGACGGATTTCCTTCTTGATCAATCGACCGTCGAATTATGCAATATGTATATTCTGATCAATTTTGACGTTCTGAACGTGACGACGAAGTTTGTTCATTGATTGGAGGTTATTTCGACTAATTTTGGCTATGTTTAGTGCATTTCAGCTCCGATTTGCATCCTATTGCATCCGTAGTTTACCGAATTCGTCTTGTGAGCTTGACTCGACTTATGGCACGTGCATGGAGGTCAACAGAAGCTAAGTATGAAAGATGAAATTTGGAGAGGAAAACCCCTAGATAGCCCAGACATATGTTTTTTGAAGAACTTCCACCATGCCATATTCTCGCATATGAATAGGGACAACAACAAGCTTGCAGATTTTTATGCTGAAACAACTACATGTGTATCCTTTTTGTGGTTAGATAGTGATATTGATGCTATCTCTCCAAATGCATACTTTCAACATAAAGACAGATAAGAATGAGCTGCAAATAAAATCACAAAAATCAAAAAATAAAGTCAAAGCTATTTCAATGTGGTTGCTCGACAAAACTTTTTTCATCCATTGACAAGTAAAAATGACATACTTGGTCCAAAAAGTTGAGCTAAGTAGATTGGAAAAATCCAAATAAAGTTCTTAACATAGCAAAGAAGAATATTTTTATTTTAATCTCTTATTCTTTTTTAAGTAACTTCTACAGATATAAAAATTTGAAAAATGAAATACACATATAAATATCTTGGATATATTAAACATGGCAATTCAATCCATAGCAACCAATCAAAATCAAGCAGATGAATTTGCCATAATCATGACAAACTCATAGCAAATTCATCTGGGCAAGCTAACAACTTCACCTAGCAAGTCAGCAACTCTGATTTCACTTAAGGCAACTATTTTATCTAGCAAGTCAACAACTTCATCCAATGAACAAATGGTTTCACTTAACCAAGTAAGATGCCTTCACCCAACAAGTAGGCAACATTGTCTAGTAAAATGATAACTTGAGCTAACTAAAAGCACATAAATAGGTGTGATTTTCAACCAAAGATGATAATTCTTTCCTTATATTTATGACTACATGCATTTTGTAATTGTAATGCAATCTCATAATATATGTTTAGCCATTTATAGTTTTTTCATGTAGCACCAAAACTCCTAGCTCAAGTTATACATAAGAGTTCAAGGGGAGGCTTGACACACAAAGTTCATGGTACTTTAAATTCTTTACTTTAAAAGCTTGAATAACTTTTCTCTCTATATTATACTGAATCTCCTTTATCTCTCTATTTATTGTTTTATATCTTATGATTCCTGCGAGGAGCATTTTGTTGTTGTCCATAAACAATTTTAGGTTCAATATATTTGATATGCATTTGATTTTCCCTTTATTTTATACTCATCAATACTTAATATAACATTTGTGTCTTCTTATCCCGTAAATGAAGGTATCTTTTATCAAACCATGTTAATGTAATGTAACATTTGTGTCTCCTTAACCCATAAATGAATGTTGGCCAATAGAAGAGAAGCATAAGGCTAAGTTAAGTGTTGCAGAGATGAGGATGCTCGTGTGGGCTTTACTCTTAGAGATAAAATGCGAAATGAGTATGTTCGGGAAAAAGTTGGAGTAGCTCCAATGTTAGATAAGATTAGAGAGAGTTGCCTTGGATGGTTTGGATAAAGCATCGGCCATCCATGATAGAGAGTAGATGCATTAAATTTGTCTTATGTTAAGAAAGGTAGAGGTATACCTAAAAAAGACTTAGTTAAGATGTATAAAAAATGACCTTAGTATACTTGAATTTGACACATAATAGAATACAATAGAGATGAAGGATTCATGTAGCCGGCCCCACTTAGTGGGATAAAGGCTTGTTGTTGTTGTATTATTTTTATGGCTATATAACATATCTTGTGGTAATAATTTGCTCTTTTAATTCTAAGGCAACATTGAACATACTTAATATCTACAAAGCAGAAAAAAAAAATAAAGGTGGTAACTTGTGATTGATAGGAACAACAACAAAGTTCTTGTAGGAATTCACATTGTAATCTCTAATCGCTGCAAGAATTTTGAGTTATTGAATATTCGCTTACATTGATAAGGTTTAATCATTCATAGTTTTACTCATATTTACTAAAATTTTGGACTTGATCATTTGACAAAATTTTAGCTCATGCTTGTCAATACCAAATGGGGAACATATAGAGCCACATGACATTGTGCATGGTGCACAATATATTAAATATTGTAAATCATATATATATATATATATATATATGTACATCTATATTATATACATATATACAAATATTTAATATATATTGTTATATATCATGTATTTATGCATGTATATTATTTTTTTCGATCAAATCTCAAAATTAATTGTGTCATTTAATCTTGCAAAATAATAAAATGGCATTTTGCATCATATGTATTATTTAACTTGGGTTTCTCTTTATTAAGGCATTGTTTGGCAACAAGTAAGATTTAGTTAATCTTGTAAATTAGTATTTATTAAGTCTTGCATGCATCAAATCTTGAAAACTATTTGGCATTATAGATGTTCAATTTGAATAAATCCTAGTGAATTATTTGACAATTATTTCAAGATTTAGTATTTAAATATAAAGAGCAATGTCGATTTTTTTAAATCCCGCTTTTCCTGAAATTTGCGAAAGCAGGGATTTAACAGAGAACAGGGAGGCGTGACTAAATATAAGTTAACCTTGCAACCAAACAACATCTCCTTAAAAAAAAAGCGCAGAAATCAATTAGCTAACTTTAATCATAAAATCTTTAGCTGCTTAAATATTTGTCTGTTCAACAAAATATAGACAAAAGGTCAAAATAATCATTGATTATTCATATATATATTATATATATATATATATATATATAACATATACAATATATTATTGAAATTAAATCCTAAACCTGCAATATGAATGACTTTAAAACAATTTAGAAAATAAAAAAAACAACTTAAGCAATGTATAAAATATTTCGTTTAATGATAGAAGATCATACTTAGATTCTGTCTATAAAATTCTGAACATCCTTCAATTGTTCTGCCTTTCTCCTTAAAGAGTAATTATCTGAAGTGTTTAGCAAATATGCTCGACATTTAAATAGTATGGCTGTTCTTGTAATGAAAAGTATTATAGATTCTTCTTTGTTTTTTAATTTATCTTCAGATGTTATTATTTTAATTTATTTTAGAATATAATGTTTCCTTGTTCGCTTAATCTAAATAAAACCAGTTGCACTTGATATTTTATATTTTCATTAATTATTAGATTTCTCTTATTATAACATTTGTCATTTCATGTTTTTCTATTATATAAATTATATATGTTGCTTATTAAAATTATATATATCAGTCAACAATATTATTATCTTTTATAATATTAATTGCATAATATTTTTTTAAATATATTGAAATTTTGATGCAATCTTTATGCATATCGTTCAATGCATTGAGGTCTATGTTCATGTTTTCTAAGTCAAGTAAAATTATTATATACAGGAATATTAAAATTATATATTGATCAAGAATATTGAAATTATGACTATCTATTTAAATCTTAATTATATATCTAATATTAATAAATAATGACCCATAAATTTATGTTAAAAATAATAAATTTTCATCCATTCATTGTATTTTTCAG
Organism: Cymbidium sinense; assembly: GCA_021442155.1. NCBI lineage: Eukaryota > Viridiplantae > Streptophyta > Magnoliopsida > Asparagales > Orchidaceae > Cymbidium > Cymbidium sinense. The sequence goes on from JAKCPB010001287.1 coordinate 60,119, forward strand.
CATATTTATATTTCTTTGATAAGTTTATAATAATAATAATCTTTAAGTTTAAAATAAAACTACTTTTCTTTTTAAGGTTATATTTAATTTCAATTATTTTAACATTTGACTATTGTGATCACAAAAATCATTATTTAATCAAATATTATTTTTGTCATGGTCATGGCATAATTAATAAATGAATAATAATTAATTTTATATATATATAAAATAAAAATATATATATATATATATATATATATATATATATATATATATATATATATATATATATATATATATATATATATAAATTTATGCACTAAAATATTTCAAATTTTCATGATGGATAAAATTTTACCAAGTTATTAAATAAATTTGATTTAATTTCTTCCATCCAAATTTTTAATAAAATAAAAATCAAAACTAAAGTTTTCTTGAATTAAAATCAAAATCAAATTATAAATTCAAAACCAAATTAAATTGCTCAAAATTTAGTTTGATTTAATTTTAGGTTAAAATAAGATAATGCACACCCTTAGCTATAAAAAATAGGGACATTGCGGGCAATTTGAGTTATTTTCATCATGCAATAATTGTTCCATTTTCTTTGGACAAGAACTTGATTCCAACATCACAAGAAAGTTAAATCAATTTTTATTATCAAATTTATTAGTTTCTAAAATATGCTTTAATCAAATTAATTATACTAACAAACAAGTAACTATCATTATATATCAATGTTGTTGTATCTTAGATGACAATAATAAAATTATATAATTTAAAACCGAAATTATGAATGATCATTTGTCTATTTAATAAATATATTATATATATATATATATATATATATATATATATATATATATATATATATATATATATATATATATATATATATATATATATATATATATATATGAGTTGATTGTATGATTATATATAAAGTGGACTGAAATATTCCTTAACTATAAGATGCTATTGTAGCTTGTTATCTCCTCAAAGGCTCCTCCCTTACCCTTTGGATTGAAGATAGCTCTGCATGCAACATCTCATGCATAGCCTCTGCTCAGAAGAGCGAGCATGAAAGGCCAACTATATAATGCAAGCACTTTAGGATGCTTTTACTATTGTTTCTTCTTGCTTCTTCCACATTGTTCATGTCTGCTTCTTGTTGTTCTTCAACTAATATATCAGTTAACTGATGGGGATAAGCCGTTGCGATGAGATTATGAAGGTTTAAGTCATCCTTGAAAATATCATTAGTAGGCCTCCTTCTTGTGAGCATTTCTAATAGTTTGATTCCAAAGCTATAGACAACTCCCGAGCTAGATAGATGGGCTCCTTTTCCATATTCTACAAATAAGATGGAGAACTTTCAGTAATTGTATGTTTTTGAACTTTATTTGTTTGCATGGTTTTGATCCTTATATGTTTTTTTTTGGTTTTCTCCTAACAATTCAAGGGAAGAATTCAGTTTAAGTATATCATAATGCTTAGAAAAGTACTCACAACATAACCAATAGTTCCTTTAATCCAACTCTTACTGAATTTTGGAGAGGTATGCTTATAGATTCAAAAGAATTCTTGCTAGCCCAAAATCTCCTACATGAGCTATCATGTCTTCATCAAGTAGGATGTTGCTTTCATATCACAATGAATAATAGGTGGCTTACAACTATGGTGAAGATATTCCAAAGCCTCACATTAATGGCAATGTTCAACCTCGCTCTAGTTGAAGAAAAACTCTCCATCATTGAATCTCCTGCATCCATCTAAGTTTCCTTTCTCGCATGAATTCAAATACTGAGAGCTTTGAAATCTTGCCATTGAAATCAATGAGCAAGATGTCAAAGCATCACATTCACAGCTGAGGTAGCATCACATTTTGATGGTCGCCGTTTGCCTTGGTGCAAAGGCGCCTTTGTACACGACACCATATCTTCCTCTCCTATAAGATTATAGCGTAAGAGAACTCATATTGCTTTAACTAACTGCATAAGAAATCATTGAAATGGTTCTTCTATAGCTACTGCTTGAAGCATTTCTCCTTCTCGATGTTGTATTTTGTACCGTAGTAGTAGTAATAGCAAAGGTTAGGAAGATCAGGAATGCACCTAGGAATGGGAACAAAATCTTGAGAACACCACAAAGCCTTCTCTTCATTTTGTTGTTGTTTGCAAAATCCTCGACACACACAAGAAGGTGAAGTTCGTGAATCCCTCCACATAGCTTAGGGTTTCCATCGAGATTGATCACCGTTGCATTTTTAAAAACACCAACATTTGGCACTTCACCTTCAAAATTATTATATGATAGATTCAACAGATTGAGCAAGTTGAGATTTTAGAGAGAATCCAAAATGGCCTCTGACAAGTTATTTCGAGAAATGTCTAATTTTTCTAAGCTCCACACCTTTCTTATAGCAGGAATAGCAAAAAAACAAGTTATTGTCCGTGCAGAGTTACCATTAGCTTTCTAAGTGTTTGTATCATCCTCCACATATGTGTCATAAATCAAATCAAGCCTACAAGTCAAATTTGACGGACTTCGAAGGTGACAGTGCACAAATTGTGCTCAAAATGCCTTAGACGTCCCTGAAAATGGTCAAAACGACCTCTGATCTATGAACGAACTTCACCATCACGTTCAGAATGTCGAAATTGATTAGAATATGGATATTACAAAATCTAACGAGCAATTAATTATGCACTCGAGCTATCAATGTGTCAAACGTATAGTTAGTTTCAAAATATTGAAATCTATCAAATGAGCTATCCGCTCAATTGGATGCTTGTGCGAGTTTAGTGCAAATCGAGATCGAAATACACTAGATGTTACCAAAATCAACTCAAATGACCTCTGATCGACGAACGGACTTCGCCATCATGTTCAGAATGTTGAAATTGGTTTCGATATAAATATTGCAACGAATTTGATAACAACCAGCAAACGCCGAGTTGTCAAACAGCGCCGCATATCAAGATCAAGAGGAATCGACAGGATCAAATGACTTCTCGCTAAATTGACGCGCATTATCGCTTTGAAATGCCAAAATCTATTGCGCATCTATTCACACTCATTGGATGAGTGCATAATGTCAAATGTCAAGCGACGCACATTTTGAGCTAAACTCAATCGACGCCAACTCAACCGCATCAGCCCGATCGAAATGACTACGCCGTGCTCGTTATCAGAATAACCTTAAATCAATATATATATTCATAACACATCAGTGTAAAGTTCGTATTAAAGATGATTAAATAATAATAAAATATCATAAAAAAAAGGCTAATCCCTAAAACTGATCTCTTCGGGTCCTGCCTCACCCGATCTGCTCCTCCCCATTCACGCATGAAAACCACTCCCGCTCGCCCGTTTTAACGCCAACCGCTCCCACTTTTTTATTTTCGCACACTCCCGTTCGGTTTTCATAGGAACGGAAGGAAATCGAGGCATAAAAAAAAGGTCATCTGCCGATGGAAAATCCTCTTGATCCGTCCATCTCACAGTCACAGCCGAGCGTCTCAACCTCTTTCCCCTTTCTACTATTACTGAAGAAGCCAAATCGTGACATTCGAAGCTCTTCTATCCCCCTCATCCGTCTCCAACCCTACCACTTGGCTAGTCGTGAATCGGCTCCTGGGCTCCGCTGCTAATCTCATCGCCGTCGCCCTGCCTCTCTGCAGCTGAGTGGTGTTCAAGGCAATGCCTCATGTTGGCAAATTCCAAGCAATAGGCGGTCTCCTTTGGGCCTCTCCGCCGACCACATCGCTTTGCAGTTCAAGTTTTATCATCTTTGATTTCTTCACCGACAAGTTTACAAGACGGAACAAAATAAAATATGTTTGTCAATGATGATTCTGATATTCTAGCATTGGCCGACAATACATCATATAATGGAGATATGATAGTTGGAGTGACTGCAAGGGAAGTTTTGACTCAAATAGAGTTAGATTTAGCATATTCTTCAGAGAAAGTTTCAAATTTAGAGTAACTTGTGTTGAAAGTTGTAGATAAAGCAAGCGATTATGAAATTCTGGCCAACATTGCTAACAACTAGGGATATTTTGTGCTGCTTTCATGGATGCCAATGCACTTCAAGACTATCTATAATGTGAATCAAAAACAAGCTGTTTGGTTCAGTGTTCTTCTAGGGGGAGTGATGGATCTCTCTGGCTACATTGCCGGAGCCGCCTATGACTTCGTAATCAATTTTGTCTAATCTGTCACGCAGTTTCAAAAGTTAATGCAGTCTATTGGCTTCATAAGTCCAGGAGTTACCTTACTTTGCTTGAAGTTTGAAGGCCTTCGTCACATCGAGCGCCGACGAGAAAAATCGATGACGATAAAGACATCGCCCCCATGCTTCAAGGCACAAGAAAGTCGTTGATAAAGATATATGCTGAAAATAAAAGAGGCAAAGAAGGTATTTGACAAAATTCCAAAAAAAGAAGATTGTATGCTGTTTGTCTAGATTTGAAGATCTCGCCATACTCATCGTTGACGAGATAAAATTCGGGTGTCGCGAAGATACGCTTCATCAAGAGTAAGAAGCCAAAATCGTTAGATGTGATCCCTACGCCAAATCTTTTAAAAATATTTGCCTATATTTGCTTTATTGCAGTGATCAACGTTATGATATCGAGAAGATCACAATCCGGCCGCTTTAAAATACCAATCGTACGCTCATCGTATGATGGTGCCAAAACACTCCTCGATACATCTAATGGGATGATGCCGAGTCGAAAAATTTCATCAAATTTTGGGACTTAATAAATATATATATATATATATATATATATATATATAATATAAAATCCTAAAGAAATGGAGTGGAAATTAATATAAATGAACCAGAAATGAATTTGAAAGAGACTTGAGTACAAATAAAATTAAAAATCATATTTCAAATAAGAAAATAGGGATCAAACTCAAGTGAACCTATAAAATTTGAAATAAATTTTAATTCCTTTGATATACATCACAAATGACTTAAAATAAATTTGAAGTTTAATTTTCAAATAAATAAGAAATTTGATAAATGAAAAGTGAAAACTTAAATGACAAAAATTAGAGAGATTTGAAACTTTTTGAACTTACATATAAATTTATATGAATACTATTTAAATATGTCATCGCACATATCTTATACAGCCACTTTGGGTCAAATATTCCAAAATACATATGCTTGAATGAAAATAAATTCATTATCCATATCTAAAATGAATATATTTTATTCAAAACTTGTACAACTTTCAAATACCGCCAATCTAATCAGAACTCCTCAGCAGAGATAGAAAGCGACATTAAATCCAATTCTACAAAAATCATAAAGCTTTTCTTTAATCAAAAATTAAGAAATTTTATTCTAATTATCATTTTCAAAACCAACGAAATCACTAATTAGGTGAAATTAGCTAAGCTATAAATACCTCAGATGCGTTGACATGAGATCTCCGCAAATTTTAATGAAAAGGTGCAATTTAAATTGGAATATATTAGATATTTATCTAAAAAATTTAATAAGATATTAGATCAATTTACAATGCCTTCTTCGCCACCGGATCTGCAACTCTTCATACAAGTAGACAGAAGACAATACTAAATCAAAATCTGCAGATATCATAGGACTTCCTCAAATCAAAAATTAAGAAATTTCGTTCTAATTATGATATTCAAAATCAATGATTTCATTAATTTGATAAATTAAAGCTATAAAACACCTTCATACGCTCTGACGTAGATTTCAAGCGAATTTTAATGTCTAAAAGGTATGCTAAAAGTTGAAATTAAATACAAAATCAATCTCATAAATCAAAATGAAACTCGCCTAAATTTTAAATACACCAGATGCACCCAACACTATACCAATGCCTAAATTCAACCAAGACGCGTGGGTTCCCGCTTAGTCTTAGACTGCCTAGATTAACAAAACTTAAAACCTATAATAAAAGTCTCAAATTAGCGAAATATTCAAAAAATTGATTCTAAGTGATAAGAGAATCCTCCTAAGACTCCAAACAGAGTTGATAGAATCTAAAGCTCTTAAACATATTCTAATTAATTAATTTTCTAAATCAAATTAAGTAGCAATCTAAAATTACTTTGTTGACCTCCACATATGTGTCATAAATCAAGACAAGCCCACAAGTTAAATTCGATGGATTTCGGAAGCAACAGTGCGCAAATCGGAATTCAAAATGCACTGAACATCACCCAAAATTATTGAAATGACCTCCGATCGACGAACGGCTTCACTGTAATATTCAGAACATCGAAATTGATTAGAATATAAATATTGGAAAATCTAACAATCAATCGATTAAACGCTCGAGCTAACCATGTGTCGACACGCATATCGGAGTTAAGATACGCGACGCATTTAAACGCACCTCTTCATGAAATTGATCATGTCATTAGCTTCAAAATATTAAAAACTATCAAATGAGACTATCCACGCACAATTTGGATGACTCTGTGCAAATGTCGAATAATTTGAAGTGATAGCACGCAAATCGAGGATAAAATATACTAGATATTGCCAAAATCAATCCAAATGACTTCCGATCGATGAACAGACTTTGTCATCATGTTTAGAACATCAAAATTAGCCAGTATATAAATATTGCACGACTTGATGATCAACCGATCTCTTGTCAACACGCTTCGCACGCGATATCCGTGAGGCGCTTACAAGTGAAATGACCTTACGAAATTGACATGCCATCGCTTTGAAATACCAAAATCTATCAAACAAGACTATTATTCACATTCAATTTGGACAGTCAATATCGAGCAGCGAAATGGCGATGCGTCATTTTAGCTAAAATTAACTCAAATTGGCTTCGACCAACCAAACTAAGATTCGATCGCTAAACCAATGCTATGCGTTTTAACAATGTAATTATATTAAATTGATATATATATTGACTATGTGCATTTACCAGTGCGAAATCCAAATTAAAACTGTTTAAATTAATTTAAAATTAATTTTAAAAATCCCTAAACTACCCCCATACAGCAACCATTCCCTCCTATTTTCAGTTTATCTAATTTAAAAAAAAAAACTGAAAAACTACTCCCTCCCCCCATTTTTTTGGCAACTTCCCTCATTATTCTCACCCACTACCGTCTCTCTCTCTAGCTCCATCTCTCTCCTGTCAAAAAATGAAAAAAAAGAGGCAAGTTAATTCTCTCCCGGCTCTCGTTTTGGTAATTTTCTGCTATTTTTCGGCCATCCCGCCAGTGTAATCTAGCAAAATTTGCATCCCGCCTCGGCCACACCAACCATCCCACGGCCAAAATCCATGTTCCACATTGTTCCCCGTGCTGCAGGCACTGCGCCGCCGCTCCGCCGCCGCCCCGCTGCTGACCCACCGCCGCTCCGCCGCCGCTCCGCCACCGCTCCGCCATTTCTGGTCCCGTGCGATCCCACCGCACCGCTGGCACTCTACCCGCAAGCCCGCAGCCGTGCGACCGGCCTGCTCCCGCGTCCAACTCGAGCCCGCTAATCCGCTCCGGTCCATAGACCCGCTTCCGCTCATCCGAACCCGTTGGCGCTCTACCCACGGGCCCACAACCGCACGCCTCCTGCAGCATCTCGCATTCTGCAAGGCCCACTCTGGCACCGGCCCTCACGGCCATTTCCCGTGCCTCCCGCCGTAGCGCATCGGCCCGCAGCTCGCTTTCCGCCGCGCATCGCATCCGGGCTGACCTGACCCAAGCCCGCCGCTGCCCGCGACTCGCTCCCGCCTCCACGCCCACGTGACCCGTGCACCGGCCCGCCTCCAAGCCAGCTCTCCCGCTCCTCTTCTGCGCGCCCGACCCACACGACCTGATCCCCGCCGACCTGTCGTTCCTTCAAACCAACCGTCCTGCCGATTCCTCCACTGCCGTAAAAAAGCCGGCCAGACTCGAACCCGCGTGGTTTGCACCTGTCGGCCTGGCCTTCCCCAACCCATCCTAGGGCCCATCCGGCCCATTTCTTGCACCCAAGCACGCTGCTCCAGCCCAATGGCCCGCCAGCCCTTCAAGTTTTTGGCCTGCTTCCAGCCCACTGTTCTGGCATGCCAGCCTCTTTCCCTTCAGCCCACGGCCCGCCAGCCTTCTTCCCCCGAGTCCACGGCCCATCAGCCAGCAAACCTCCTTCATTGCAGCCCATTATGCGCAATCAAGCCAGCAACCTGGTCTGTTCAGGTAATCCAGAACCTGTCGCAAGTCTGATGGCGCTGCCAGACCTCGCTTAGACGTCCCATTTTCATCGCCAGAAATCGTAAGATCGCCGAGGCTGAATTCTTCCTCAATTTTGATGTCGAACCTCGCTTTTAAGATTCATTTTATTACAGAATCAAAAAAAACATCATCAAGAACGCAATTCTTCCTTCAATTTTCTAAGATCGCACCTCACTTTAGCCGCCTGTTTCCACGCGCAAATCGCAAGAACATTCACCGACAATTTTTCTTCGATTTTCGTCCGACTCATTTTAGTATTTTTGCCAGATCGCAAATCGGGAAAGAACATCGTCAACAGACGAATTCTTCTTTTAATTTTCGACGTCGCATTCCTTACCTTACATTCCCAATTGTATACCTAACCTCGTTCATTTGCGCCTCCGGCGCACCAAGTGCTAACACGGGATCTGTGAAGGTGAATATATATATATATATATATGTTTGTATTTCTTTTAATTGAAGACCTCGCGCTTTCGGCGCGACGAGATGAAAAAATAAGTTGTGGTGTCGCAAGAAACCGCTCACTATGCTCAGCAGGGTATATCGAGTAAGCCACCACTTATTAGATGTGACTCCCCCTAGATGAAATGATGCCAAAATTTTGTCTAATTTTCAGACTTAAAAAAGGGGGGGGAATGAATATATATTATATTTGTCTTCTTTCAGATTTAAAGGCCGCGTTTCGAGGTGGGACGATGAAAATCGTGGTGTCACAAGACACCACTGCCACGCTCATGCGCACCGAAGCCAAAATACCCGATGCGCCCCTACATGATGACGGAGGTCGTCAAATTGGCCAAATCTTTTGACTTAGAAAAGGGGAGGTAAAATGGTGACTTAAGAGCAAGTAGGGAAACCTGACTAATTACTAAAGTGTCAAAGCAAGAAAAAAGAGGGAGGAATCTTTAAAGTAAATTTTGGAAGGAATAGAATATTTATTTTAAATCTAAGTGAAATATGGGAGAGGCTAATATTAAACTCACAAACTTTGGGGAGAGACTAATATTAAACTCATAAATTCTAATTGTAATTCTTTATGACTTAAATTAAAGCTGTAAAGTGAGTTCCCTTTTCTTGCAAATTTCTCAAAATTAAGTAAGCTTTAATTGGAATTTGAGGGGACTAATGCTAAATTTATAACAAACTTGCAATAAACTCAAAATCTAAGGATGAATCTAAATTGAGTTTAATAACTCTTATATGAATGAGGTGATTACTATGCTTAATAATAAGCATGAGTAAATTTAAAGCAATAAACACTGAAATCGGTATAACTTATCAAAAGTGATGTAGATTGAACATAATCAAATTGAGAGAATTACAAAAAAAAAATCCAACAAGTAAACTAAGTGCAAGTGATGTTTTAAACTACAATCTAAATCAAAACACCTTCTTCACCACTGAATCTGCAACTCTTTGTACAAGTAGACAGAATGCGATACTAGATCCAGTTCTATAAAAATCATAAGGCTTTCTTCAATCAAAAACTTAAGGAATTTCATCCAAATTATGATTTTCAAGATCAATAATTTCATTAATTAGATGAAATTATTAAGCTATAAATTCCCATGTGCTGACATAGAGATTTCAAGTGCAAATTTTAATGTCTGAAAAGGCTGTGTAGGATAAATTGGAATAATTAAATAAAAATACAAAATTAATCTCATAATTCAAACACAAAAGTACTTAAAATCACTATACACCCGCGTGTACCCCGATACTATGCTAAATGCTTAAATTCAAGGGTCTGAGGATCGCAGTTCTTCCCGCTTAGTCTTACTCTGCAGTTAACAAACCTAAAAAATCTATAATAAGAGTTTTAAATTAGTGAAATATCTGAGACACTGATTCTATCAGGTGACAGTAGATCTAATCCTCTGTTAGTAGCTAAACAAAGTTGACAGGATCTAAAGCTCTTAAACATATTCAAATTAATCAAATTTTCTAATAAAATTAAATAAAAATCTGAAATCAACCTCACAACTCAGAAATAAACGCTACATAAAGTCTTAAATAATTCCGCATGGGCCCCAATACTATGCTGAATACTTAAATTCAAGTATCGAGGATGTGCGTGGATTTACCTAAGTTAAGTCTTGGGTCCCAAGTTAACAAAACCTAAAAATCTATTATAAGAATTTCAACTCAATAAAATACTTAAAGAAACTAATCCTGTCAGGTGATAGTAGATCAGATCCTCTCTTAACAGCTAAACAGAGTTGACAGGATCTAAAGCTTTTAATTCAAACATAAAATTATCTAAATAATTAAATACACCCGCATGTGCCCTGACAATGTGCTGAATGCTTAAATTCAAGTGTCTGAGGATGATGCGCGGGTTAATTTCTGGTTTAGTCTTATGACTAAGTCCAGGTTAACAAAACCTAATAACATATAATAAGAGTTTTAAATCAGTGAAATATCTGAAAAACTGATTCTGTTAGGTGATAGTATATCTAATCCTTTGTTAGCAGCTAAATAGAGTTGACAGGATCTAAAGCTCTTAAACATATAATAATTAATCAATTCTTAAATAGAAATTTGAAACAACTTAAATGAAACTCTATCATTAAAATGTAAATCAAACTCAATCTATCCACCTTCCGCAATTGTTTATCGGGGGTGATAAATTAAGCAAACTCTTGCTCACAAAGGAGTCAATATCAAATCAAGTGTTCTATTATATTCACTCTTAATCAATCTCACGCCAATAAGGACATGGCCCGTGTTCTCTAACTGCGTGGCTTGACTAGTAGGCTCCATAAATGAAACAGTTATGACCAGAGTCCTCTGATCAAGTGGTTTGTCCAGTCCGGCTCCATTATATTACGATCACCGTGTATGCTCTCCAATGGCTCTACTCTTTGAGTTGTGAATCATAGGATACTTACTGGTAAACAACCCTCGCCAGTAGGTAGACTTAAGGTCTCCTTGATAAACACCACCCAGTCTACAAGATTTCTTGAGCGACATAACCCATGTGTTCGATGAGGATCCTTCCGTTAGGTTACTCTCCCTAACTAAGTATGATTATTGCAGGGATAATGGAACCATGGGATCTAGATCGAAGCGTCATCATTCCCCAACCATCCGATTTAAGCTAAAATGATAAATTTCATATCTAAATTTTGAAACTCTATATCTTCTACTATACGCGCATTAAGCGATATAACGACCTTGTCGAAAGTTCTCTCTCACTTATTGAGAGGGGTAATTAACTATAGGGGCTTGCGCCTATAGGAAACTTGGAACCATATCTAAAGTCCTCACAAAATGAGGATGAAATCTCTGGATAGTGTCTTATCTACTATTCCATCTGCCTTCTGAAAATTACACCGACACTTTAAACTACTCTTTTTATCAAAGAGGTCGGTGGCAAATTTTTAGAGCCCGCATGCTTAAATGGAATTCTATCATTAAAAACTTAAATCAAAACTCAATCTATCCACCTTCCGCAACTGTTTGTCGGAGGTGACAAATTAAGAAAATTTTAGCTTACAATGTAATGTCAAATCAAGTGTTACAACTGTTCATTCTCAATCAATCTCGCCGATGGGGCGTGACCGTGTCCTCGACTACGTGGCTTGGCGGTTCCTGAAGCGATTCGACCGACTCGACGGGTGGTTTGGCTCGGTTCCATTATATTACGATCACGACCATAGCCCGTATGCTCCCCAATAGCTCTACCCTTTGAGTTGTGAATCATAGGGTATACTTGATAAGACAAATAATCATCTGTCAGCTAAGGTAGACTTTAGATTGTCTCCTTAGAGAAACACCACCCAATGTATACAAGGATTTTTTGGACGACGTAACCCATGTGTTGCTGATGAGGATCCTTCTGTGAGGTTGGGTCGACTACCTCCTCTGACTAAGTAGACTAGGGACCGCGACTGTCCAGGATGACGGAACCATGGGATCTTGATCGGACACGTCATCATTCCCCCAACTATCGGTTTAAGTTAGAATGAAGAATTTCATATCATAAATTCTAAAACTCTACATGCTGCTACTATATGCTGCGCATTTTGTGTTCTAACTACTAGCCTTAATCGAAAGTTCTCTCTCACTTATTGGGAGGGGTAATTAACTATAAGGGCTTGCACTTATAGGAAACCTGGAACCAGATCTAAAGTTCTCACCAAATGAGGATGAAATTTCTGGGTAGTGTCTTATCTACTATTCCATCTGCCTTCTGAAAATTACACCGACACTTTAAAAAACTCTTTCATCGAAGAGGTTAGCGATGAATTTTCGAAGCCCACAGATTTTTGGCAACTCTGCTGGGGACATGATTCTCTTTTCATCTTTGGCTAGTCGAATTTAAGCTATAGTAGCAGTGGAGCATGATAAAATTGATATTTAGAATCAATTATCAATTAAATTTAATCTAAATCAATCATATTTTTATGACTAATCTATTTTTTCTGTATATCGATGGATCTTTAGAATACCGTTTATCATGCAGCTTGGTCGTGGAGCCAATATTCGTCTGGTTTACACTGTAATCAATACTAGGATTGTTGGAGCTACTATTCAATTTGATAGTATAGACTTCCCAGCCATCATCACTACAAATAATCCTCTACTTGAAGCATCTGCATATTATACACACCAACCTGTGCAATGCAATGGAGGAGGATAATTGGAATGGCCACTACTGCTACTGAGGTTCAAAAGAGAGCCTTTGTACTTAAAAGATTGATTCATTTTGAGGTGCTAATCATGAAGATAACCTTCATTGGATAGAAAGTTTCAATCATACCTGTGAATTTGACAACCCTGTCAGTCGAACTTTTCGCACTAGGAAGGTATGATACTCAAGCCTTCTCTTATGGAGGAAAATTGAGTAGAAGGCAAATGAGAAGAAACACTAAACTATGAGTTCAGTAGTGCTGTCTGAATCACAAGTCATACAACAAACCTTACAATAAGAAGCGAGTATTTCTACCCAACAATAAATTTAAAAAAAATTTAAGATGGGTGAAAAGGAATAGCTCTACTGGTAATGTTAAATGGTGTTTGGGTTCAGATCGGTTTCAACCTTCGAAGAACAACATGAAACTCTATCTACTCGAGCACATAGAGTTCTGAAGGTTGTTAAGGAAAAATGTCTTATTTGAACAGGTATCAAATATCAATTATTAAAGAAGTCAAAAATACTCTACTATATGGTGAGCATCGGGGTGTGACACCTGAACCACATGTTCGAGAATCTATTACTGAAAGGTCCAGTAAAAAAAAAATATGGAGGCTGAAATTTGAGAAGAAGTAAGACAAGCTTCTTCATCACGGAAGCAAACTAGAGCAGTGGAGAAAAAGAAATGCTAAACTGTGTGCTTAACAACCATTATTTAAACAAAAAATTGTACAACCAGTTATGGAACCATAAGTGAGTGTTCCAATCCATGACATGTTTGACATTCTAAGATGGGTAAAGTGGAACAACTCTACTGGTCAAATCAAATAATCCTTTTGGACCCGATAACATCAGGTTCTAGCTTCTCAAGTGAGGGAATTCGAAACTGTATATGCAAGAGTGTATCTGGTCCTCAAAGTTGTTAAGAAGAAAGGACTGATGAAAAGAAAATATCAAAATCTTGTCATCATGGAGGCTACTGTTACTCCTTCAAGGAGACCTGAAGGAGACCTCCTACAACTCTGGCAAGATGTCAATCAATTCAAGTCCCAAACGGTGAGCATCAAGGCATGACACTTGGACCACAGGTCCAAGAATCCATCATTGATAGGTCTCAACAAATAGGTAAGAAAATTTAGAGGCCAAAACTTTGAAATGAAACTGCCTTAAAGAAAGGCAACGATGTGACATCTGAATTATACTCTCACAAAATTCACTCTTTATGTACTAGTATTTGGAACTGAAGCAGTCTTGTCACTAGAAGTTGAACTACCTTCACTCTGAGTAGCCATTCAAAATATCTCACTCAAGATGAGAATGCTCATGGGAGGAAGAGCTTGACGCACTTGACAAAGTTAGGCACCAAGCTCAACAAAATCTGAGTGCGATGTGACCAGTGCGACCCAAATATTCCAAAAGGAGAATTGGTTACGTCTTTGAGAAGACCAATTATCCCAATCAAAATTTGATGGCAAATTTTAGCCTAAGCTGGAAGGCCATTTTGTCATTGAAAAAGTATACCAAGGAGGAGCATACCAACTCATCAATTTAAAGAGTGAAAGACTAATGTCGTCAATTAATAGTCGATACTTGAAAAAGTGTTATACTTGATGACCACATTCTTGAGGTACAATAGAAATCCCCCTGCAAGACATGTGACATTTTTTTTAGTATATCTATTTAGGTTGACATCATGCTTCGTGCCGAGATCCCTAAATAATTATACTCCAGATGAAAAACTTTTTAGTGAAAATTTTCACATTACACAGGGGTATTTTAGATTTTTTATATCTGAGATGAAATCAATGTTGTATGTTAAAATCCCTTTAGAGTATATTAATTCAAATATTGGTATATTTGTGTAATTTTATCTTGAAAATTCTCCTAAATATGCTTTGGAATTCCCAGTGCAAAATAAGGGGCATTTTTTAGTTTATATTAAGTTTATTTGAGTTGACATTGTGCCATAAGACGAGATTCTCAAATATATTCTGATTCAGGTTGACATTGAGCTTTATGCCAAAATCTCTTGAATATATCCATAATTTTTACCGTTAAGTTGCAGAGTCTTGCAGGAATAAAAAGAATATATTTCTATGCATGAAAAGACAGCCCTAAATGTTAAGAAAATTATCTCACAGATTTATCAAATTTTAGAGAACAAGTCAGAAGAACTCTCGATTTCGAAAGCTTCAATCAATTAAGTTGGAGAAATATCAACCTCTACATCCTAAAGTCTAGGACACGAATAGGTTCTAAAGGTCAAACTCAACAAGGCCATAAATGGACGAGTCATTGATGCTCTTCTCACTCAACGAGCCGCAAGAAAAGGCCATAGTGAAAGAGCTCCCGTTCGTCAGTCTGATGACAAAACCACCAACCCACTATAGCTTAACTTGAAGACTCGAGTAGGTTCTAAAGGTCAAACTCAACAAGCCTAGATGTGGCCGAGTTATTGACGCTCTCCTAACTCAACAAGCTGTAAGAAAAGGCCATAGTGAAAGAGCCCCCGCTCGTCAGTTCAATGACGATAGCTGTTCCATCTCAAACTAGATCTACGTTAGGGATTACAAGTAACCAGGATCCAAGAGATCTTTCTACTTGATCAATAGATCAAGACAATCTGAGGAAACTCTCAATTCAAGGTTGTCTCAAATCAATCCATATATTACCTGCAGGGCGATATCTCAATCTATTCTCAAATGATCTAATCAAGCTCAAAGCCAATCTCCTCATCAAATTAAAGAAAGCAGGGAGGAAGCAATTCCATAGTTCAAACAAAGTCGACTGCTGAACTAAAAGAATTTTATGGTTATTCAGTCTGTTAAAATATATGTTGCTAGACTAATAACTCAACATTGATCATATATAAGCCAGAAAGCTGGGTCATCTGTTTGTATCCTTCAATGAATTCGTCAAAATAGCAAGCACAGGGTTCATGGAGTGTATACGCTTTCTGACAAGTCAATAGAGACAAATCAGGTCAGTCCTTCATCAAGTCCGTTAAGCTCAAAGCTAGAACAGAAGGAACTTTAAATCTGACCAAGCACGGATAAACCAATTCCCCAACAGAATCATTCATCAAAATAAGCAGATCAATTCCTCCATCAAACCCAAACAAGCACGAAGCTAGGGTTAGAGAAAACTCAAATCTGCAATGACATAGAAGAAAGAAATCTTCAACAAATCCATTGAAGTAGATAGTAGATGGTGTAAGAACTCTTATCTATTCGATAAATCAATTCTAACAGATCAGTCAATCCTCGTCATTTAACATATCCTGAATAAGGCAGCATACTAACGACAAATCCTATCAAAGCTCTCTAAGCTATTATAATTGAAGCAGAAATGATCCAAGTTCTGTGGCCAGCCCAAATGGTCAACCAATTTTCAACAAATATGACTCGCTCCATGTATGAATCACATTTGTTGGGGGGCATTTGTTGATCTCCATATATGTGTCATAAATCAAATCAAGCATACAAGTCAAATTCGACGAACTTCGAAGGTGATATTGCACAAATTGAGGCTCAAAATGCATTGGACGCCCCTAAAAATGGTTGAAACGACCTCCGATCGACGAATGGACTTTGCCATTCCGTTCAGAATGTTGAAATTGATCAGAATATGGATATTGCAAAATCTAACGAGCAATTGAATAAGCACTCGAGCTATCAATATGTCGATGCACATAACGGAGTCAGGAAGCTACGATGATGACCAAATGACCTCCGTTCATAAAATTGATTATGTTGTTAGCTTTAAAATATCAAAATCTATCAAATGAGACTATCCATGCTCAATTCAGACGAGTCTGTGCAAATGTCGAGTGATTTGAGGTGATAGCGTACAAATCGAGGCTGAAACACACTAGACGTCACCAAAATCAACTCAAATGACCTATGATCGATGAACGGACTTCACCATCATGTTCAGAACATCGAAATTGTTTAGGATATAAATATTGCATGACTTGATGAGCAACCGAGAAAGCACTCGAATCTTCAAGACGTCTGCACGCATATCAAGATCAGGAGGCGCCAATAAGAATCAAACGACCTCCGTTTGTAAAATTGATCATGACATTAGCTTCAAAATGCCAAAAACTATGAAGAAAGACTGTTCGCACTCAATTCAGATGAGTCTACATGAATGTTGAGTAATCAAAAGCGGCGGCGTGCATTTTTGAGCTGAAATGGACTCAATTTGACGCCGACTCAAACGAGACGGCCTCCGATCATGAAACGGACTATGCCGTTGCGTTCAGAACATCGAAATAACCTTGAATCAATATATATATATTGACTGTATAATGACATTCACAAAAGGTTCATTTTAAAGATGATTAAATAATAAAAAAATATCATGAAAAAGGGCTAATCCCTAAAACTGATCGCTTCGGCTCCTGCCTCACCCAATCGGCTCCTCCCCATTCACGCATGAAAACCACTCCCGCTCGCCCGTTTGAACGCCAACCACTCTCGCTTTTTCAATTTCCCACACTCCCGTTCGGTTTTCACAGGAACGGAAGGAAATCGAGGTAGCAAAAAAGAGGGCATCTGCCGAAGGAAAATTTTCTTGATCCATCCGTCTCACAGTCACAGCTGAGCGTCTCAACCTCTTTCCCCTTTCTACTATTACCGAAGAAGCCAAATCGTGACATTCGAAGCTCTCCTATCTCCCTCATCCGTCTCCAACCCTACCACTTGGCTAGTCGTGAATCGGCTCCTGGGCTTCGCTGTGAATCTCATCACCATCGCTCTGCCTCTCCGCCGCTGAGTGGTGTTCAAGGCAACGCCTCACGTTGGCAAAATCCAAGCAATAGGTGGTCTCCTTTGGGCCTCTCTGTCGACCACATTGCTTTACGGTTCAAGTTTTATCATCTTTGATTTCTTCACCGACAAGTTTACAGGACAAAACAAAATAAATTATGTCTGTGAATGATGGTTCTGATATTATAGCATTGGGCAACAATACATCATATAATGGAGATGCGATAGCTGGAGTGACTGCAAGGGAAGTTTTGACTCAAATAGAGTTAGATTTAGCATATTCTTCAGAGAAAGTTTCAAATTTAGAGTTACTTGTGTTGGAAGTTGCAGATAAAGCAAGCGATTATGAAATTCTGGCCAACGTTGCTAACAACTGGCCATACTTTATGCTGCTTTCATGGATGTCGGTGCACTTCAAGACTATCTATAATTTGAATCTAAAATAAGCTGCTTAGTTCAGTGCTTTTCTAGGGGGCGTGATGGCTCTCTAACTACACTGTCAGAGCCACCTATGACTTCTTAATCAATTTTGGCTAATCTGTCACGCAGGTTCAAAAGTTAATGCAGTCTATTGGCTTCATTAGTCCTGGAGTTACCTTACTTTACTTGAAGTTTGAAGGCCGTAATCGTGCTCATCAGTGTGAGATGAAATCGGTGGTGTCATAAGCTCGCTTACGCTTCATCAGAGGCATCTTGAGTAAGCGTATCGTTGATAAAGATATATGCTGATAATAGTGTTGTAAAAGAGGCAAGGAAGGTGTTTGACGAAATGCCTGAAAGAAAAAGATTGTATATGCATGTACTTATGTCAGGTTTGAAGAGCTCGTCGTCTCATCGAGGTGTGTGAGATAAAATTGATTGTAGTGTGTGAGCTTTTTATTCCTTCGAGTAAGCCAATCGTCGGATGTGGCATCACTATCTTAAAATCTTTGGCGAAATTTAAAATATTTACGTTTATATTTGCTTTGTAGGTGATTGAAATGCCGTTATCTTCTGAGCGTAACGGATTGAAGGTCGGTAGAGTCTTTGAAATCACCGGCATAAATGAGCGGGCATCTAAAACACTCACGTCACGACTCACTGCGTGGGGATGATCGGGATCTTTAGAAATTTTACAAATTTTGACTTAACAAAATATATATATACATATATATATATATATATGTATATATATATATATATATATATATATATATATATATATGTATATACATATATATATATATATATACATATATATATATATATATATAAATATATATATATACATATATATATATATACATATATATATATATACATATATATATAAAGTCTAAAGAAATAGAGTGAAAATTAAATATAAATGACGGAAATGAATTTAAAAGACTTGAGTACAAATAAGATTAAAAATCATATTTCAAATAAGAAAATAGGGATCAAACTCAAGTGAGCACCTATAAAATTTGAAATAAATTTTAATTTTGATATACATCACAAATGATTTAAAATAAATTTGAAGTTTAATTTTCAAATAAATAGAAATTTGATATGAAATGTGAAAAGTCCTTAAATGATAAAATTAGAGAGATTGAAACTTTCTTTCTAGTAAACTTGCATATAAATTTGTATGAATCTATATAAACATGTCTCACATATCTTATAGCGGTCACTCTTTTGGGTTAAATATTCTAAAATAGCAATGCTTGAATGAAAATAAATTCATTATCCATAACTAAAATGAATATATTTTTATTCAAAACTTATGCAAACTTTCAAATACTGTCAGAATCACCATCTTTTGTAATAGCAGAAACATTAAATCTTCTACAAATAT
This sequence comes from Cymbidium sinense, assembly GCA_021442155.1. Taxonomy (NCBI): domain Eukaryota; kingdom Viridiplantae; phylum Streptophyta; class Magnoliopsida; order Asparagales; family Orchidaceae; genus Cymbidium; species Cymbidium sinense. The sequence goes on from JAKCPB010001287.1 coordinate 79,560, forward strand.
CATTGAAACTTTTGTCAAAATTAAGGAATTTCATTCTAATTATCATTTTCAAAATCAACGAAATCACTAATTAGGTAAAATTAGCTAAGCTATAAATTGCTTAGACATAGAGATTTCAAGTGCAAATTTTAATATCTGAAAAGGCTGCGCAGGCTAAATTGGAATATATTAAATATTAATCTGAAAAATCTAATAAGATATTAGATCAATTTATAAAGCTTGAATCACTCTTCTTGGTATAAGCGGGATGAAGCGATCTTAAATCAAAATCTACAATCATTGGGCTTTCTTTGATCAAAATTAACTTCTTTTAATTATGATTTTCAATTTCATTAATTAGATGAAATTAGTTTATCTTGGCACATGTGTTTCGACATAGAGATTTCAAATAAATTTTAATGTCGAAAGGCTACGCTAAAGTTGAAATTAAATGAAAATACAAAATCAATCTCATAAATTAGAAAGCTAAATTCTTAAATACACGCGTATTCGACATATGTTGAATACTAAATTCAAGTATCGAGGATCTTTGCGTGGGTTGCTTCGGTTTAGTCTTAAGACGTCAGGTTAAAAAAAAAAACTATAATAAGAGTCTCAAATCATGAAATATTTGAAAAGCGATCTTTGGTGATGATCTAATCCTATTAGCATTTAGAGTTGAGATATCTAAAGCTCTTAAACATATTCCAATTAATCAATTTTTAAATCAAATTAAGTATGAATCTGCTTAAATGAAATTCTATCATTAAAATTTAAATCAAAACTCAATCTATCCACCTTCCTAGCTTGTTTGTCTGACAATTAAGAAAACTCTCTAAAGGATGTCAAATCAGTGTTCTATGTTCACTCTCAATCAATCTGAGAAGGCATTGGCAGGTCCTATTTGCGTCATATTCCATAGATGAAGCGATTACACCGAGTCCTCGATCGGTGGTTTTGCGATCCACTCTATTATATTATGATCAATCTAGCTATGCTTCGATGGCTCACTTTTGTGAATTATAGAATTATACTTGATAGAGGCAACCATCTATAGGTATACTTAAAATTGTTTCCTTAAATAAACACCACCCCATGTCTACTGATTTCTTGGATCGTAACTCGTGTGTTCTTGATGAGGATCCCGCTGAGGTTGTCATTACTCTATTAGAAGTGACCGCCTATACAGAATGTGGGATCACAGATTAGATCATCATTCTCCCAACCATCCGGTTTAAGTTAAAATGAAGAATTTCATATCTTAAATTTTAAAACTCTATATCTTCTTCTTATGCTCTGCATTTTGAGATCAACATTGTTAATCAAATGTTCTATCTTGGGAGGGATAATTAACTATAGGCTTGCTTTATAGGAAATTCATCTAAAGTTCTCACCAAGATATACTATTCTACCAAAAATTACACACACTTTAAAATACTATTTTTATAAAGATATTTGCCAATTTTAGCTCACAATCATGCCGTTGAATTTATTGCGAGAAAGATCTAGCACATTAAGACTCACGAGCTTGCCAACGTCTGGGGGAATCATCCCATCAAAATGGTTTCCAGCTAAACCCAGGTATCGCGATAGTGCAGAAATGCCTAAAATTTCTTTGGGAATAATACCTATAATGTTGTTATGTTCGAGAGTTAAGGCATTTAGGTTGCTGAGATTTCCAATATTTGAAGGAATGGATCCTGTTAATCGATTATCGCCAAAAATCCAATTTGTTGAGGCCGGTGAGGTTCGCCAAGGACCAAGGATCCATTTGAGCCAAAAGAAAGCATCTGCAACAACTTAAGTTTCCCAATGCTGTGTGGTATGTGTCCCGTGAGATTGTTGAACTCCATTACCAATGAATTCAAGTTGACAAGCTTCTCTATTTCAGATAGGATGCTTCCTGAGATATGGTTGCTACTAATTGAGAGGTATTGGAGCTGGATCGAAAGGTTAGCAATAGATTTTGGCAGAACACCCCCAAGTTCATTCGTGTGAAGACCGAGGCATTGTAAGCCAGTGCAGTTGGTAAGAGAATTAATAAATTTCTAGCTTTCTTGATGTGGTATCAATAGATATTATAGAATTCGAAACCACTAACTAGTATCAAGCATTAGTTATATTCCCAAATTAGTAATTCTTATTTTTCTATTAGTAATAGTGATCGTTATATGAATGGAACACTTGTCCCTGTTTGCTGGTCCCCATTTACATATTTACATATAACCATGTAATGGAAAAGGCAGTTAGTAATGAGAATTGTTTTCCTTTGGTCTTGTTTGTTACGGTGCTTTCTCCTTTTGTTCTTTTCAGTTGAGTTTCTACGCCATAGTGGTGTCAGAGCCGGTGTGAGAACTTCATGGCTGAAGAAAGTAAAAGGTCAGCTAACAATGACGATCGTAGCTTAGAACATCTTTGGGAGATGCAATTGAAGATAACTCAAAGGGTTGAAGAAATCACAAATGAGTTCTTCAAATTCGCTGCTGAGATGAAACGAGAAATTCAGGGTTTGAAGAGAGAAATGTCCATCCATATAGCAACAAACCTTAGGGTGCCAGCAACCACACCTGGACCTCGTGAGGATCCTATCAGAATGCGTGCGACGTGACGCCATTGCTTGGAACACCTAGAAATTCCCGAGTCTGAAGATGATGGTATTGTAAGAAGGCGGTTCGATCTGTCAGATTCTGAGGACGAAGGTGTCCATTTCCCCGAAACAGATACTCGATGTAGGAAGTGTGGCTATCATGAACAAAACCACAGCGAATTTCGTGTTAAGCTTGATATTCCATTTTTTGATGGACATTTGCACATTGAGGATTACTTGGATTGGGAGCAAGCTGTAGAAAGTTTCTTCGAATACATGGTTATTCCCCCAGATAGACAAGTAAAGTATGTTGCCTGTCGTTTGAAAGGGGGGCGGCAGCGTGGTGGTTACAACTGCTGCAATCGAGAAGAAGGAAAGGTAAGGGTCCTGATCATAGTTGGTTTAGAATGAAGCAATTTTTTGGCCATTTTCTACCTAGTGACTATGAGCAGATGCTATACGTGTAGTATCAACATTATACACAAGGGTCTAAATCAGTAAATAATTATACGGAAGAATTCAACCACCTCAGTGCCCGGAACAACCTTATAGAGACAGAAAATCAATTCGTTGCTGTGTACATTGGAGGATTGAAAGATACCATTCAAGACAAACTAGAGTTAAACTCCATTTGGTCCTTATCTCAAGAATGGTTCAGCTTGAAAAACCTTTTCTGAATTCTCTGCTTACAAAAATCGACCGCTACCAACTACTCGGATGAGCTCCCTTCAGTCCCAAGCAGGTAATAACGCTCCTCAAACAAATGATGGGAAGGGACCTCGTCAACTGACAAAAGACAATCCTTATACAAAACCCACTAATCTAAAGTGTTTTCCCTGTTTTCAACCAGGACATAAATCGAATGAATGTCCTTCACGTCAACAAATCCAACTCTTGGAAGGGGAATCATGTGAAGATGGTAAAACAACAGATTCATAAATAGGGGAAACAAAAACTAAAGAAGTAGCTGGCAACGAAGGAGTGGCGTTAGTGTGTATCATAGAAAAACTCCTTATAGCTCCCAGGCAGCACAATACATCACAACAACACGCCATCTTCCATACCCGATGCACAATTAGTGATAAAGTCTGTGACCTTTTAATCTATAGTGGTTGTACCGAGAATATAATTTCTCGTTATGTTGTGCAAGCATTACAACTTAAACCACCAAACACCCTCATCCCTACAAGATCAGTTGGGTCAAGAGGGGCATTGATATACTTGTATCAGAAATGTGTCGGGTTACCTTCTCCATAGGAAAGAATTTCATATGTAAAATTTTGTGCGATGTGATTGATGAGGATGTATGCCACCTTATCCTTGGCCGACCTTGGCAATTTGACATAGGAGCAACATACGATTGCTGCTCAAACATATATTCTTTTGATTGGAAAGGCAGAAAGCTCAAATAACTACCTACACCGAACAACAGCTCCACAAAGTTAGCTAGCAACAAACCCACATTATATGGGTCTCCTAAATAGTCCTGATTGCTACTTTCAGACAAACTTCTGCAATATTAGCCTTGGTGATTTCTGAAACAAATACAAACTTGCACTCTAATAATATTCCAGCAATGGTTAACTAACAATTGCAGCTGTTTCTGAACATTGGCCCAACTGAATTACCTACGAAGTTACCTCCTCTTTGCTCTATACAACACCAAATTGATTTTACAACAAATGCCTCTCTGCCCAACCTTCTACACGACCGTATGAGTCCTAAAGAACACGAAATCTTGCAGCAGATTATTGATGAATTAATAGGCAAGTAGATGATCCTGCACAGTCAAAGTCCTTGCGCCGTACCTGAACTATTAGTTCCAAAAAAAGATCGAAGTTGGCGCATGTGTATAGACAGCAGAGCTATTAATAAGATTACAATCAAATATCGATTCCCAATGCCCAGGCTAGAAGACATGCTAGACAAACTTTAAGGAGCCACCATCTTTTCCAAATTGGATTTGAGGAGCAGGTACCACCAAATTTGCATTCGATCCGGGAACGAGTGGAAAACAACATTCAAAACTCATGATGGGTTGTATGAATGGAAAGTGAGGTCCTTTGGATTATGCAATGCACCGAGCCTGTTTATGGGATTCATGACGGAGGAACTTAAACAATTTTTTGAACTTTTTTGTGCTGTTTATTTTGATGACATCTTAGTGTATAGTGTATCCATGGAGGAACATATACAACACCTATCCAAAATCTTTGAGGTTCTACAAACAAACAAACTCTACATCACTCTTCCAAAATGTGAATTAAGTACCTTAAATGTAGGATTGAACTAACTAAATCATAAGTAGAATCAAACTAAATTGAATCATTTTGTAATTTGATTTATTTGGTTTAATTTATTTCACTTTAACTAAATTTAAAATCCAATTAAATTAAAATTTGTGCATTCACTCAATCTAGATTGATTTGATAAGAAATTTGTCATATCAATTAAATCAAGCCAAATTATAGGTAGAACTAAAATGTAGAGTAATAATAATATCATGGGAAACTTACATACATACCACACATAATTCTTATTTATTTATATATCTAACAGCTAAATTTTAATTTTTACATATATAATATCTCAATTTTCAATATTACATCATAAATATAATCATTACTTATTTTTTAAAAGTGAAATATACCTTTACAAGCATAATAAAGTGATGGATAAGTTATATTTAACTTTAGGTGTTACATATGTAAATTAATAAGAATTGTGTAGTATCTATGTAAATCTTCCTAATATTGTTTCTTTTAGTTAGTAAACATTTTCAAAGAAAATAATATTTGACACTTTGTTCATTAAGTTTTAATTTTTGGTTGATCAAATGGTATTTTTTTATTTTAAAATCAAATTGTTACTTAAAACATAAATAACATTTACTCTTAAACCTAAACCAAATTGCCCTTCAATAAATGAAAACAAATCAATTGAATGTATTTGATTTGATTCATTTTTTTATTCAACTTAACTAATTATGCGCACCCTAATTAATTTAAAGTCATCATATATTTGAAATTCAGCTTACATTGGAAGTTCTATGCAAACATTTATTTTAACTTTAAGAAAGAAAATGTGCAATTCTTTATACTTTTTTCAATTGTTTAGCTTAAAGAAATGTTTAAGAAAATTAATGTAAATTCTTGATATATATTGATTTATTAATGATGAAATATAATAATTACACAAACTATTGGTGTAAGAGTTCTTAAAAAGAAAAAGTTAGAATAAAATTATGAGCAATTAGTTAATAGTTTTGGTTGAAAGTGCTTTTTTGCCTAATTATTAATCATTAGTCAATTAGAATCATGGTTACAAGAAGGTAAAGAACTTAACAAATTGCTAAACATGATTTTTTTCTATTTTGTGCTTTTCTTGGCTCCATCTTCCTAGGAAAACTCTCTATTGAATTGAAGGAAGCCAATTGTAATTGCATGTAAATTTGTAGCAACATCTCTCATTGATGGCCTTTCATCCTAATGAAATTCGAACAAGAGAACTACTTCTGCCAAAGAAACCAAGCATTTCTTTATGCTTTGGCAATTGATCTTACTAGAATATATTTGCTCTTCTATAAACATTTTAAGATCTATGATGTCATCAATTCCATGAGGATATGCCATTTTAATGTGATTATGTAAATTAAAGTCATCCTTAAAGATATCATTAGTGGGCCTTCTTCTAGTAAGCATCTCTAGTGATATTATTCCAAAGCTATAAACATTTGTAGATAGATGAGCTCCTCACTATATTCTACAAATTAAATAATAATATACATTTTAGAAAAATAATACATTAAAAATTACATCATATTGAAATGCATAAGCTTGATTAATTATAACATTAAAAAATCAATCATTACATAACCTGGGGCAACATAACTGATAGTTCCTTTCATCTCATTTTTATTTGAACAGTCTTGGAAAGATGTATTCATAGCCTCTGAAAGAATTCTTGAGAGCCCAAAATCTCCTAAATGTGCAACCATGTCATTTCCAAGTAAAACATTGCTTGGCTTGAAATCACAATGAATGATTGATGGTTCACAATAATGGTGAAGATACTCCAAGGCATTTGCAACATCAATTGCAATGTTCAATCTTTTGCCTAAGGAAAAAAATAGCATCTCCATTAGTTTCATATGTTGTATGGAGCCACTTGTTCAAGTTTTCTTTTGGCATGAATTCAAAAATGAATGCTTTACAATCTCTGCCATGGTGATCAATGCTTGAGCATGAGGTTAGGACCTTGATAAGATCATGATGGAATATGCATCTTAATGTGTCACATTCATATGTAAGACTCTAAAGATCTCCATGAACCTCAAGTTTGAAAACTTTAATAGCCACAATAGCTTGATAATTTTTTAAGGTGCCTCTATATACAGCCATATCTTCCACATCCTACTAGATATGAAGTGGAGAAATCATTTGTAGCTTTGGCTAATTTTACATAAGAAATTCTTGAAAATGGAGTGTTTAAGGATGAGTTTGATGAATTTATTCTTTGGCTACTTTGATTTTGTTTTTGATAGAGCAATATATAACAAAAGAAAAAGACCAATAATATATTTAGCATGTTAAAAGTGAGAGCGAAAATTTTGATTAAATTATGAGTACTATTAATTGATGATAATCTATCATTACATTTTGCTAAATGAAGTTTTGGAATTCCTCTGCATATTTTTTTATTTTTGTTTCCAACGAGAGAGACTTCCAAAGAGTTTGCAAAGACACCTTCATATGGAACTTCTCCTTCAAGATTATTAAATGACATATTCAAGTGCTTAAGAAAGATAAGATTTTGTAGAGATTGAAGAATTACACCAAATAAATTATTATGTGAAAGGTCTAAGCTTTAAAGGCTCTTTATATTTCGTAGAGAAATAGGAATGGAGCCTCGAAAAAAGTTGTAGTCCATATGAAATTCAAATAATATTTGAAAAGTTCGTGACTCGTATTTCTCGGTCAAATTATTATTAGAAAAATCAAGTAACATTAGATTTACTAGGTGACCAACTTCTAATGGTACAATCCGAGTAAAAGATTTATGTGATAAATCAAGAATATTTTGAAGTGAGGGAATGAGAAAAAGTTCTCTTGGTACTATACTGATTAGATTATTATGATTGAGGGCCAAATTAGAGAGAATCTGAAGATTTTTTAAGCTTGAAGGTATAAAACCTATTAATTTATTATGATCTAACCACAATTGGCTTAATCTTGTGAGATTGCCTAAAGAGTAAGAAATAATTCTTGTAAGACTATTCTTAGTCAAATATTGTAACTTTTCAAGCTTTCCAATGCTATCGACAACCTTCCAAAAGATTTTCATCCATCCCAAAACCAATCAAATTGGTGTACCTATCAAGTTTAGAAGGGATGCTTCTTGAAATATAATTAGATCCTAATGTTATTTGTTAAAGGTTGGTGGATAAGTTCCTTATTTATTTTGGAAGTATTCCGCTAAGGTTATTTCCATAAAGGCCTAAAATTTTTATGATGTTACAATTAGTTAATGAATCAAGAAATCCCCAGCCTTGTGCATTAGTTGCTTCAAACTCATTTAGTTTCATATTGAGGTGTATAATGTTTAGCATTTTCCCAAAATATGTTGGTATCACTCCTGTGAAATTATTTGTATTGATGTCCAAAAACACGAGACTTGTAACTTTTTGAAAAACATGATCAAGCGAACCATTGAAATGATTGTTAGCAATATAAAAAATTTCTAGGTTTGAAAAGCTTGGGCAATAGTTGAAATGTCACCATATAGGTGATTGATTGCTAAAGAAACCATAATGTAATGATGATAGGTTATAAAATGAAGAAGGAATGTTACCAGAAGGATTATTATCTCCTACATTAATATTTTCTAACATATGAAGGCCACCAATCTCCACTGGAATTCCTCCCTCCATATTATTGTAATGAACACAAAGAGTTTCCAAGAAGGTGAGATTGCAAAGCGATGGTGGAATGTTGCAAATGAGGTGGCTTCTAGTAAGATTGAGGTAACTGAGTGGAGAGAAAGACTTCATAATAGGTGGGATTTTTTCTATAAGTTGGTTGCCACTGAGGTCCAGAACTTGAAACGTAGAGTAATTGGTGATGAGAGCAGCATGAATGTCTCCATGAAATGAGTTAAAACTTTTGTTGAGATGCTGTAGACGATGCAAGTGTGAGAGACCAGGAGAGATCTCACCATATAGACTATTACTATTGAGATCAAGCCTTCTGAGAAAGGTGAGGTTGGATATAGACGGAGAAAGATGGCCTATCATGTCATTAGAGTTGAGATGCAAGACTATCACTCTATTCAAGTGTTTGCGGCCATATGAGATACCTTCCCACGAGCAAAAAATTTTGTTAGTGTCATTCCATGAGCTCATGAAATTGGCAGAAGAAGCACTACTGCTTTGCTACTTCAAGGGTTGATGCTTGAGAGAAATAAGCCCATTGCAGTTTGTACTATTATTGCTAATGGCAATGAGTAGACTAGGGCACAATGATACAAAGAAGAGAGAGGGTATAGTGAAGAGCCTCACACTCATATTAATTAATATGAGTTAGAGTTGTTTATATAATTTCTATACAGGCAGTCATACCTTTATTAATCTATTTATATGCATATTATTCAATAGGAGATCAGATAACGATCATTGGTTATACTTTGACCAGTTGAATCAATGCTTCAGCATTCTCCACATTCTTTATATTTTCTTTTGTGTATACTTTTCTAGCCAAATCAATCAACATATTTTCTTGCTAGCAAATAGTTTATAATATAATATACTATTTATTTTAAATCTTTCATAATGAATCTAATTATATATTCTTGATATTATTTTATAAGAGCTCAGATATGTGTAACACTACCATTGCCGGTCCCAAGTCCGGATGCAAAAAGTGGAGGGTTGCGTTAGGTAGTCGACAGCCAGCGTAAAATTTGTCGAAAAATTATGACATGAATCCTTTAAATCATTGTGTTATCTTGTGGGGCTTGAAGGCGCACGTATTTGAATAAAAATGTGCTAGATCAAGATCGGGCGCTCTGCAAAAAATAAGGGGTTCCCACATTATGGACGGATGCGCAAAGAAGTTAGTCCATGAAACTAGAATTAGGTTAGGATCTTGGAATATAGGTACTCTTACAGGTAAATTAATGGAATTAATAGATATTATGGTTCATAGAAAGATAAATATTTTATGTGTTCAAGAAACTAAATGGGTTGGGGAGAAGGCCAAGGAGATTGATAGTTTAGGTTTTAAACTTTGGTATTCAGGTAAAAGTCGAACTAGAAATGGTGTAGGTGTGATTATAGATAAAAGTTTGAAGGATAATGTTATAAGTATTAATAGATGTGGAGATAGAATTATAGCTTTAAAGATTATTGTTGATACTAAGATTATCAATGTTATAAGTGTTTATACTCCTCAAGTAGGTTTGGAGGTAAGTTCAAAAGAAAAATTTTGGAATGAATTAGAGGGATTAATACAAAAGATACCTCTTGAAGAAAAGTATTTATTGGGGAGATTTAAATGGACATGTTGGTAGAGTGGTAGAAGATTTTAAAAGTATTCATGGTGGTTATGGATTTGGAGTGACTAATGAAGAAGGTAGGACTATATTAGATTTTGCCTTAGCTTATGATTTTGTAGTTGCTAATACTTTATTTAAGAAAAGAGATGAACATATTATAACTTATAAAATGGATCTAGTAAAACGATTGATTATTTTTGATAAGAAAAATAGATCGCTTTAGATTGTAAAGATTGTAAGGTCATTCCAAGTGAAATTTTAAGTACCCAACATCGACTATTAGTTTTAGATTTTAAGATGAAAGGTTGTAAGAGAAAAATAAACTTAATTATTGTCCTAGGATTAGATGGGGACACTTAAAGAACACAAATAAAAATATTTTAAGAGCAAGCTACAAGAAATTAAAGTTTGGGATGTTCATAAGGAAGCTAACGTTATGTGGGAAAAGTATCAAGCTATTAAACAAGTTGCTAAAGATGCTTGTGAATCAAAAGAAAAGCTTCTTTTAATAAGAATAGTTGGTGGTGGAGTCAGAGTGTGCAAGAAAAGATAAGAAATAAGAAGCATTGTTATAAAACTTGGTTTAGATGTAAAAACTCGGAGAATTGGGAAAGATATAAAATGGCTTGTAGAGATTCTAAGAAAGCAATATATGATGCAAAAAATTTAGCTTTTAGTGATTTATATAATAGATTAGATACCAAAGAAGGTGAAAGATGTATGTATAAGTTAGCCAACCAAAGAGATAGGAGAAGTAAAGACATAGTTCAAGTGAGGAGTATTAAGGATGAAAATAATAAAGTGCTTTTCTTAGAAAAAGATATTGAAAATAGGTGGATGAGGTATTTTAATAAACTTTTCAATGAAGGATCTGAAAGATTGATTTTAGCAACCTTAATACCCTAAACAAAATAGAGAATTTCATTTTATCGTCAGATTAGTAAAGTTAGTGAAGCTTTAAAGAAAATGAAATGTGGAAAAGCAAGAGGACCGGATAATATTTCCAATAGAAGTGTGGAAATGTTTAGGAGATCAAGGAATTTCTTGGCTTACAAATCTTTTAATGTTATTTTAAAGACTAAAAGATGCCGATGAGTGGAGAAAGAGTTTGTTGGTTCCTATATTTAAGAATAAAGGTGATGCACAAGAGTGCAAATTATAGAGGAATTAAGTTAATGTGCCATACATTAAAATTATGGGAGAGAGTAATTGAGCATAGATGTTTACTAAGTTTCAAGCTTGGTTTCATGTAGATCTACTATGGATGCTATACATTTGTTAAGAGGTTTGATGGAGAAGCATAGATAAAAAGGATCTACATATGATATTTATTGATTTAGAGAAAGCTTATGATAAAGTCTCAAGAGATGTTCTTTGGAGAGTTCTAGAACAAAGTTAATATTGGTTATATTCAAGTCATTAAGGATATGTATACTAGAGTCATTACTTGTGTCCAAACACAAGGAGGATTGACAAACTATTTTCCTATTTCAGTTGGATTACATCAAGGATCAACATTAAGCCCTTATCTTTTTACTTTAGTTATGGATGTTCTTACGGCATTTACAAGAAGATGTACCGGTGTATGCTTTTTTGATGACATTCTTCTTGTTGATAAGACTAGAGAGGAGTCCAACGAAACTTGAATTATGGAGGTCAACTTTAGTCTAAAGGTTTTTTAAGTAGATCTAAAACTGAATATATGGAGTGTAATTTTAGTTGTAGAAATTTTAGTGGTAGTGTGACTTTAGGTGATCAAGTCATTAATAAGAGTGAGTTTATTTGAGATTTAGGCTCTATTGTTCAAAATGATGGTGAAATAGATGGAGATATTATTAGTAGAATTCAAGTTGGATGGTTGAAGTGGAGGAATGCATCCGCCTATTATGTGATAGAAAAGTTCCACTTAAACTTAAGGGAAAATTTTATAAGATGGTGGTAAGACCGCAATGACTTATGGTGCAAAATGTTGGCCAATAAAAGAGAAACATAAGTAAGTGTTACAGAGATGAGGATGCTCGTGGATGAGTGGCTTTACCCTTAGAGATAGAATGCAAAATGAGTATGTTCGGGAAAAAGTTGGAGTAGCTCAGGATAGATAAGATTAGGGAGAGTCGCTTAGATGGTTTGGCCACATAAAGCGTCGCCGTCGGATGAATTAGGAGAGTAGATGCATTAGATTTTCCTTATGTTAAGAAAGGTAGAGGTAGACCTAAAAGACTTGGTTAAGATGTATAAAAATGATCTTAGTATACTGAATTAAATGAGAATTTGACACATAATAGACACAATGGAGACGAAGGATTCATGAATGACCCCACCTAGTGGGATTAAGGCTTGTTGTTGTTGTTGTTGTTGTTGTTGTCGATATGTGTGTGATTTTGCCTTCACTCTATGAATCGCATCAACATGTATTAATGAAAAATATATATATATATAAAATGGAAATCAAAAGAATTTATTTTAGATGATTTGAGTATTTATTTTCTTGCAACATTTCAAGTACTTAAATATAAACGTGATCATAATTATAATATTGTTTAGTATTAAAATTAAATCAGTACGTCAACAACATTAATATCTTCTAAAATACTTGACTGGATAATAATATTCTATAATATTTTGGAATTTTATGCTCAACTTGTAGATAGCTCACTCAAGTCATTAAGGTCTTTGTTCATCTTTTTTGTTTCTATGTTTCTAAGTTTGTATTATTATCAATAAGATTATATATATATATATATATTTGACACTCAACCTCAATAAAATTATGACTATTTATACATTTTAAATGTTCATTATTTATCTAATATTTAATAAATGAATGATTCATAAATTTCCATTAAAAAATAATTTAGGATGTCATTTTTGAATTCTTTGTATTATATTATATTTTTATCAAAAGAAAGTTTTATTTATTTATTTTTGTTATCATCTTTTATTTATTTATTTTGTTGTTCTAAAAATCTTTAATATTATAACATAATACTTTCTTGACTATTTGTAAATAAAATATCCCAATCAAAATTGAATCAAACATTGAATAGTAATAAAAAGAAGTTTTAGATTCAAATGTTTAACTGACTTAATAAATGTTAAAACTAATAGGATAAAAAATGACATAATAAGAATGCATTAATAATATTTACAATGATTAATAGATAATATTTTAAATAAGGGCATTTATTAAACTAAATATTCTAAATATATTTATAAATTAAAATTTTAGAACATAATATTTTAATTATTTCCACTATACTTTACAAATATAATTATTTATTTATACAAATTCTTGTAAAAATATCTAGAGTACTACCAATAGATTGGAGAGTCAATAACAACTAAAATGGGAAGAAATTTCACTAACTTCTCCATATATAAAAACATATGGAGAATTTACATACATACCACACAATTCATGTATTTACATATCTAATATCTAATATTTATTTACATATATAGTATAATCTTCAATATCGAAAATATCATCTTCATTCACTTTTAAAGTAAAATATATTTTAAGCAGAAAAGTATTAAATAAGTAAATATCTAACTATGAGATATTAAAATACATAAGAATTGCCTACCTAGTTTGTGCGTAAATCTTCCTTTAATTTATTGGCTATTTATTGAATAATTGAATTTTTTTTGTAAGGGCCTTTCATTGAAAGTATTTTAAGTGTGTTAAGATAGAAATGTAGGATTTTAAAAATCCTAATATTTGGTAAGAGAAAAATAAATGCAAGTTAAAATTAAAAACATTTAGAATTCCCTCTTTATTATAATTTCAATGTTTCGAAATACATCCAATTTGAGTGTAGCCACTTAGTCATTTATAGATTTAAATACGCGCAAAAAATAATAAATTCAGACATTTATAATGTACTTATCAAAACAACCAAATTTATTTTGTCAAGAGAAGACTTCTGTTTTGTCACCTGCTGAAGAGATAAGTGCTATAATTATTTATTTATTTGAGAGCTCGGCCACTTCCATTGGCTGCTCATGTTAAAATAATAAACTTATTTTATTTTGAGGGAGTTGAGTGCTTATGCATATTTATGCCTAACCCCAAATTCTAGATGTCATGATTGAGCTCAAGTCCTTAATAAATTAGGATAGAGACTAGTAGCAATCATATATTATTTAGATGGTCACAACTTTTTGAAAATTTTCAAGAGCAGTAAGTACTCGTGCGTTATGACATAACATTTTTTTTCCTTGAGATTTTAGTTTATTGTTTGTTTAGCGCTTTGTGGCTAATTTTGCAGTAATAGCATGCTAACGATATATATTATCTTTTCTTTTATCAGACACTTTTTTTTTCATATGGTCTTATTTTTAGAATAATAAGCTTCGTTTCATTGATTCAAAGAAAAAAGAAAGTGACTCCCAAAATCTAAGGAGGGCACTCCGATAAAAGAGTAGTTCTTGATAAATTTTAAGCAGATTTGGGGAATACAAATGGCTTTCATCTTTTGAAGTGGAAGGAAAGATATTGGATTATATAGAATTTATATGAAAAAATTCTAAGAAGACGAATCTTGATATCTAAAGCAAGTTGATCTGAAACTAGTGGTGATCAAGCACTTAAAATATCATTTAAAACTTTGGGATATGTTAAATCCATAAATAGCTCTAAACATAGAGTGTTTATAGTCAAATCAGCCTTGACATGGATCTAACAAGCCCAAGATCTCATAATTCACTTTATTTGAGCATTCAATACTTAAAATACATCAAATAATCAAAGGAATTATTCTCAGCGTCAGGAAAGTTGTTTGGATTTTGCATGTATTTACAGAGACGTCCTCCACCTATAAATAGCCTCATTCTCATATGAAAGGACCAAGCAAGAGAAAGGAGATCTCTAAAATTGAAGATCCTCTAAGACAATCACCACCATTTTCAACCACCGCCGGCATTGCCGCTGATCCTCGCCGCCGCCAATCTCATCGACTCCATCATGATACTTCATCGTCACCGATGTCCTTGTTTCACATCATCTGCTACCACTAGCAATCACACTGAACGACTACATAGTTGTTCCCCTTTCATATGCAATCTTGTAATCTTATTGGGAAGATTTTGTACTTAAAAAGATACATAGTAAGATTTTACGCTAGGGTTTTCCTCTTTCGAGGTTTTCCACATAAAATCTGAGTTTTCTTGTTCACTTTAAATACAGGTGGTATTTACAATAAAGCTAAGTAAACTTTCACTCTACCAAGAATGGTTTTAGACGCAATAGTTTGCGCCTGGGAAAAGAACCCTTCAATTTCTTTGAACACTGTTATGGCTAGCAACACTGAATAACGGAGCCTCCTCCAACTCGTCACTCTCAAACCAATCTCAAACCAGGATACCAAAGCACCTCAGTCCCGATAGGCATGACTGTGGAAGGCGTGATGGAATCACTTTAGAAGATCGTGTACGAATGGAAGAGTCTCAAATGAGATGATTCGACTTGAGGAACACAACAACCAGCGGCAAACATCTCCCCAAGATCAATCAGGGAGGTCAAAATGCTAATCTCCTTTACATAAGTTCCCCGCATGATAATCATGTGATCTTTGACTATTCTACTCATCCATCACGTATTTCAACCGATGCTAATCCACCAATTATTTTGGTAGCTTGACATTCTTGTCTCGTTGACCCAACTCGTCATGTTATACGTCGAATTATGACTTACAAGAGAATATCACCTTCAAGAGAAATCATCTTCCCCTCACCACATATGAGGAATCTTACCTTTATTGAAGCTATTCTTCAACATCCTATTCTGTGAGTTTCAAACTTAGCATTGATTCTATGAGGGGTGACCCCATGAACATATCGACCATTATAAGACTATCATGCATATCTAACGAGCTCACACAAGCTGTCGCCCGATCGGACAAGCTCACACTTCTACTCCCTTCCAAATCCATACCTACCTTGATTTAACTCGCCAAGATTTTTGTAGAACGTTCATTGCAAATCGAGGATCATTAAATATTCCTCTCATCTCTCAGATTCTAAAATATGGGTGAATCACTTAAGGAATACTTCCAGAGGTTCTCCTTAGAAGCTCGCCAAATACTTGAGTAGATCTAACTTGAGAGGAGTTTTCCTTGGAGGCTCCATCTGTGGCCTTTTACTCACTAATGTGAGACACGGTCCGCTATATGCCGACTTAGTTCATCGTGGAAGCACAAATCTCGCAAATGAGGCCATTAATGCCCATCGCAAATAATTTGAATAATCTGGAAAATGTAAGAGCTCTGGAATACCACCATTCCATCAAAAGAAGCAAAAAGGCAGCCGTGATCTCCCTCCATGACCCCCATATCAATGATGTGAACCACGACCAGAAAAGGAATACACGCTGCTGAACACATCTCATGTCAACCTCCTGATGGCAATTCGAGATGAAGAAAATATTAAGTGGCCACATCCACTGAAACCAAATTCAGGAAATTAGGAGCAATATTGTCACTTCCATTAAAGTCGTGGACATACTACTGAGGCATGCAAACAACTCAAAGAAGAAATCAATAGGCTCATTCAACAAGGATATCTACATCAATTTGTGGAGAATCAAGCAAATCAAATAAACATACCTCCAACTGGGGGGCAACAAGGACAATCATCACAGAAACAATAAAATAATCATCAAATAGTTGAGAAAATTGAAACAATCACAGGAGGACCAATACTATCTAATCAAGTTCTCATTACCAGCTCTGAAGAGACAGAGTTAAAGAAGTCTCATATTGATCATTCCATCACTTTTAATGACTTGGACTTAGAAGGAGTCCATGTTCCTCATCAAGATCTACTTATCATCAGCGCAGGGATTGGTGACCCATGTTATAATGTTAAGAGAGTTTTGATTGACAATGAAAGTTGTTGATGTCTTATTTTACTCATTTCTTAGCATGGGCTTAGGGAAAAGCTCCAACCCGGGACCATTATATGGGTTTGATAACGCCTGCAAGTAGAGGGACAATCACCCTTCTGTTGTCCTTGGTGAATCTCACAAGTGACTCATCTAATCCAATTCATGGTCAAGTCGATTCGATATAACGCTATCTTTGAAGGCCCCTCCAATCAATTTCGTCCACTTCAGATCTCATCTCAAGATGAAATTTCCAACTCCCATTGGGGTGGTCTGTGAAAATCAGATCACAATCATGCTACTCACAAGCTCAACCACGCCTTCTGCGGACCTTCAACATCAAGATTTTAATTTTCAAGATGGAGTACTAAAGCTTCCCTGTAAGACTTGCTCTTGTTGCATTATCGATGACCAACCATTACGGTAGCAAGTTGGATCTGCTTCAAGAACAGGGAAAAATACATAGACTGCAAAATCAAGACATCTTTGCTTGGAGTCAGGACATGCCGGGTTGACCCCAATATGATCATGCACTACCTCAAGATCGATCCGCATTCAAACCGATCATCCGTAAGAAGTTTTGCACTGACGCTTCCGTGCTATTGAGAAGAAGTTAACAAGCTTCTAGAAGCAGGATTCATATGAGAGGTACATTACCCTACATTGCTAGCAAATTTTGTCATGGTTAAGAAAATAAATGGAACTTGGAGAATGTGTATTTATTACACTGACCTTAACAAGGCTTGCCCGAAAGATAGTTTTCCTCTTCCTCAAATTGATCAATTGGTTGATGCTACCGACATCAAATGTTCAATTTTTTATGCTTACGTTACAACCAAATAAAAATAGACCCAACGGATGAAGAAGCTACAACATTTCAAACATATAAAGGTTTATTACCAAGTTATGCCGTTGTGTTAAAAATCTGCTACTTATCAATGATTTCTGAATAAGGTTTTAAAGACCTATTAGTCAGATAATGGTATATGTGGATGACATGTTAGTGAAAAGCTTGGAAGAATCACAGCATATTTTTGACTTAGAAATATGCTTTAACCTTCTTCGACGTTATAACTTGTGACTCAACCTGACCAAATGTGCTTTTGGGGTTACGTCGGAAAAATTTCATGGATTTATGGTAACCCACCGTGGGATAGAGGCCAACCCCGAGAAAATCAAAGCTCTCAAAGATATGACTCTTTTGAAGAATATTAAGGAAGTTTAACATTTTAATGGACGAATTGCTACATTATCGCGCTTCCTAGCCTGTTCTGGAGATAGATACTTGCCATTCTTTAAAATATTAAAGGGAGCTAAAAATAATAATTTCGGATGATGGATGTCACTATTTTGAGCAACTAAAGAGTAAGATCTCCACCCCTACTATCCAAGCCTATCAAGGAAAGATACTATACCATATCCCTTTTAGAAGAAAATGATAACCAATTACTATGCAAAAAAAATTCTCCGATATAGAAAGTCGATCCATAAGGTGGCTCTTGCTTTAGTCTTAAAATTGCGTCCATACTTCCAAGCTTATACTATCGGCTTTTACACTCATTTACCATTAAGGGCTATCCTACAGAAACCAGAAGCATCTGGGAGGTTAATTAAATGGTCTATAGAATTGGGAGAATTTGATATAAATTTTCTACCTCAGCCTGCTATAAAGTCTCAAGTACTCACTTTTATAATGAAATGCACGCCCAACTGAGGAGCTATCTACATTTTGTCTCCTCAATGGACCCTCTATGTTGATGGAGCTTGAAATACCGTGTGTGGGAATCTTACTTATTTCCCAGAAATACCTTAGAATGGACTTTAAAATTCTTGCAATTAATATGGTTGAATATGAGGCTCTCATCGGATGAGACGCCAATGAAGCTCAAGACTTAGTAATCCATAATGACTCTCGCCTTGTCTCAAGTTGAGGAAACTTTAATATTCATAATCCTCACCTGAATATCTCCACTTGGTAAAAGTCTCTTCACCCATTTCAAGACACATCAAATCATTCACATACAAGAGAGAATAGAGAATGACTCGCTTTGCAAGACCGCTATTGGAGATCTATTTAAAAGGCATGTTGAAGAAATATATTTTCCTAGCATCCGTGGTCTAATAAGCAATTAATGAGATAAAGGAACATTCGTGGATGGACTCCATCCTATCTTTTCTACAAGAAGGAACCCTTCACGAAGACCCAACTTCAAGCCTCCAAGATAAGCTTCAAACTTTACTATTATCGGAGGTGAACTATATAACGAAGCTTATGGATACCTCAAATGCCTCTCACCTTGAGGTCGACACGATTAAGAGAGATTCACTCAAGGATATGTAGAGAACACCTAGGAGGAAGGGTCCTAGCCCTTAAAATTATAAGGCAAGAGTTCTATTGGTCTACGCTGAAATAAGATGCCTTGGAGTTCACAAAAAAATGTGTCAATTGTCAGTTGCACTCTAATCTCTCACATCTGATAGATCTCTCATCCCTTCAAAGCCCGTGGCCTTTGCTCGGGGAATTGATATCATGGGACCTTTTACAGCATCGAACGAAAGTTTATCATTTTAGTCATTTACTTTCACTAAATGGGTGGAAGCCAACCACTACTAAATTACGAGGTAAATACTAAATAATTTGTTTGGAAAATATAGTATGTCGATTCGGTCTTCGCAAATATCATCATGACAATGGAACCCAATTCTTGGAAAAATACGTCCTTTTGCAAAAGATCTTCACATTTACATTGTATATGGTCAGTAGCATCCTCAAACTAACAGATAAGCTACCATGGACTATACTCAAAGAACTAAAACACATCGAGAAGGTCAAATGGGTTGATGAGCTTTCTAATGTTCTTTGGGCTTACCGCACTACATCGCACTTAGGTGAGACACCATATAACTTGTGTTTTGTAAGCTATTATACCGAGATATCGGGTTCCAAGTCCAAGAGTTTAATTATTTGATCATGGTAATGAAGAAAAACTGAAGACCTGACCTACTCCCCAAACTCGAGACATGGACTACTTGATTGCTTCCTATCACCAAAGGGTAGCTTGTCACTTCAACTGTAGAGTAAAATCTCATCTCATATCTGTCTGGGACTTAGTCCTACAAAGTCTCAAAGCTGCAGGCAAAGGTCCTCAATACAATAAACTCTCACCTCTTTGGGATGGACCATATGTAGTTATAGCTATGGTCCAACATTCAAGCTATCTAGAAAGAAAAACTCTACCTCAACTTGGAACAGAAATCTCAAAATATTATAATTAAATTATTGCAACTTTTATTTTGTCTTATTTCCCATCAACCCCACTTAGTGGGATAAAGACTTGTTGTTGTTGTTGTCATCTCTTCATATCCGCAAAAATTATGATTGTATCAAACTTATCAAGTAATGAATTTATAGCTTTTCTTACAAGCTTCTTTCATTTAATCCTCCCACTTGAGAAATATACAACTCACGTTGTATCTCAATGGGGCATAATCAATCCCAAGGGGACTTGATCGACCTCTTCCATAAAGAAGTCAAGTAATACTTCGATACCAGGATAGTCAAAAGGTCCTTGATGGACATCCCATGACCTCTTCCATACAAGTTAACGTCATCAAGTAATACTTTGACGAACAACCTCGGATAGGTCAAAATCCTCAGATTCAATGACCTCTTCCATATGTTAACGCCATCGGTAACACTGACAAACAACCTTGATAGGAAAAATTTGGATTCAATTCAACCTCTTCCATAGGTTAACGATTGAGTCACACTCGACAAAACCTAAGATAGTCAAAAGTCCTTGGTGGACATCCCATGACCTCTTCCACACAGGTTAACATCATCGGGTAATACTTTGACAAACAACTTCGGATGGGTCAAAATCCTCACCAGATTCAATTCAACCTCTTCCATACAGGTTAACATCTTTGAGTCACACTTTGACAAATAACCTGGATAAAAAATCATCACTGCTGCCACCGCCGTTTCACCTCTTCACCTCGGTAATCTCCGTCGGTCACCATCGTTGCGATCATCCTCGCTGATGATGTTGCCACCGCATCATCACCATCATTGGTTATCATCGCTGATGATCGCCTCTAACCCGGTCCCGACATCGGTGACGCTCTTTCAAGAAAATCGAGCCTCGCGATGAACTACGCCTTGATTTTCCAACCTCCGGTCGACAAGGAGTTGACACCTTTTTGAGGGAAAGAGCCTCCGTATGAACTACGGGCATTGATCGCCAACTGGTGGACCGACAAGGCGTTCGCTTTTTCGAGAGAAAATTGGACCCTCGCCAGATGAACTACGGGCCTTGATCGCTTCCATCGGTCCGACAAGGGGCTTGATGCCTCTTCGAGGAAAATCGGAGCCTTGCCGTATGAACCACGCCTCGACGCCTCCAACCGGTGGTCCGACAGGAAGTTGACGCCTCTTTCGAGGGAAAATCGGAGCCTCGCCATATGAACTATGGGCCTTGATCGTCTCCGAACCCGGTCGGTCCGATAAGGGCAGTTGACGCCTCTTTCGAGGGAAAATTGAGCCTCGCCATATGAACTACGGGCCTTGATCGCCTTCGAACCCGGTCGGTTCGACAAGGGCAGTTGAGGCCTCTTTCGAGGGAAAATCGGAGCCTCACCGTATGAACTATGGGCCTTGATCGCCCAACCCTGGTCCGACAAGGGCGACACCTCTTCGAGAGAAACTAGAGCCTCGCATGAACCACGGGCCTTGATAATAACCCGACCGAATGGGGCGGACGCCTCTTCGAGAGAAAATCAGCCTCGCTATATGAACTACCAGCCCCGATCACCTCAACGCCGGTCGACAAGGGCGGTTGACGCCTCTTGAGGGAAAACCTGAGCTCACAGATGAACTACGCCTTGATCTCTAAACAACCTTCTCTCAAGAAGAAGAGAAGGTGCATTCTCCCTTGGCCCTAGGGGGGTTTTTAACCCCTATAGGGGCAAAAAGGTCAAAAATCCAAGAAAAATGACTTAAAACCGCTTAAAATCATGGAAAATCGAGAAAAATAGACAAAAATGGATGAAAATACCTCATCAGGGTTGAGGTTTAGCGCACAGACCATCACCCACGCTCATGCAGAAGATGAATCTGCTTCTCCGCCTTTGCTTTTCATGGCTCTTCATTTCATACCCGCTGGCTACCAGAAAAGCTCCATACATTGCCCATACTTTGCATGTAGTCATCCACATCTTCCTCCCCATTGCTCACAAGACTCATGCTGCTTATGAATAGACCACAGAGCCATTTGAGAATGACATACATATGCTCTGGAGCCGCATATGCGAGAAGGCGCAGGCTCTTCTAAGGGCCGCCTATACGCTCGCGGCGCCTCGCAGATGGATGCTTTCTCGTAAGTGCCCAAATGGGTCCATAATCCTGAAATATTATGTCCGTACAAGACATACATCCGCTGCTCTGCACCCGGCTCAGGATCATAATCTTATACTCACATGAAAAATCTGCTCTCTCAAAATGAATGGTTAATGGACCCACAAATTTCATTGAAGATTCTGCTATTTTCAAGTATTCGGCATATATATTGTTGGATGATTGAGATAATGTCATTCAAAAATAAGGGGCATAACTGATGCATTACCGTAATTCTTAATTTTAAGCTCAATTGATGTAAAGTTGATCCTCAATTGAAATTAGTTGATATCAAGTGTTAAAATATCACGAAAACCTTGGGATATCGCTAAATCCATAAATAACACTAAACATGGAGTGTTTATCAAATCGAGCAATCTTATCTTTGATCACTAACAAGCCCAAGATCTCATAATTCGACTTTCATTCTGCATTCAAAACCCAAAATGATCACAATCATTTTGGGCCATCCGATGAAGTGGGAATGCATTTCGCATGGGCTTTATAGGACCTCATTCTATAAATAGCCACTATTCCAGTGGAAAACCCCAGCAAGAGAAAGGAGAGAGCTCTAAAGCTCAAGATCCTTCCAAGCACAACCCTGCACCACTGGCCTTCAACCACCACCGCATCACTACTTCGCCAATCTCACCTCTGGCCGCCAATTTTGCCGGTTCTACTATCGATGACCTTATCGTGCTTTACATGCGTCCTTGCATCTACCACTGGCCTCTTATCGTTCTTCAACGGCGGTCACTAGTTGTTCCTTCATATGCAATCTTATAATGTATCAAATATAAGAGGAGTGAAGATTTTACTGAGAGCCCCAAGTAAGGTTTTCCACGAAAAAATCTAGAGTTGGATTTTGTTCACTCTTTAAATACACCACAGGGTATGATCTCTGCCGGGCCAACAAAGCTTTGGCTCCACCGCAACTTATTTTCTAGCAGCAACAAAGCCATTATACTAATAGCACATGACTCTCTTTTATAACAAGTAGATTCCCTTTTGCCTAGATAACTTCATTGTTTCTAGCACATTTGTAATCTAAGACTTGCATGAGGCCTCCTATTATGTTATTACAAAAAAATTGATACACAGAGGAGTATTGGCAAATAATATTAACATTGTATAAGCAGCTTCAGGTATTACTATCAAAGTCAGATTGTCTCCATCTCATTCTAGCCTAAACTTAGCATTCTTATTTTATTGTCTTATTTCCTAGAAAATCACTTATCATAGGTGTTTTCATCAAGCTTATTTATTCCTATGAAGATTTCATCTCTTGCATATTATGAACAAACTCTACTTACATACTCAATATCATTTCTTCTACTTTTGATGCGATTTGATTAATTTTATATCTTCTTTTCTCTTAGAAACTTGCCAAAGTTGCTTTTATCGAATTTAGCTCCAATCACTCTCTTTTTTTTAACTACCCTCCTTATATTTGAGATGTCACATAGAGACTCTATACACATCTAAAGATGTTAATTATAAAGTTTATATATAAAATTTAATACTAGAAAAAATATTTCAAATGAAATTATCAGGGAATGTGGTTGAAAGAGAACCAAAGTTCAATCTTATAAATAAGTGATCAACTTATTTTCAGCCCAAAAGTTCAAGCTTATGTGTGAGGGCTATACCATGTTTTCAAATATTCAATTTGAGACTATGTCCAATATTATTGCATGTTTTACCAAATTACCTAATCAATGAGAGTTCTTCATATAATCTAGAGAGTGATCGCAGGCCAAAGAAAGAGAGAGAGAGAGAGAGAGAGAGAGAGAGAGAGAGGTGGAGGAGAAAGAAGTGGATTTCCTAAAAAAGAAAGTTTGTGAGAAGCTTGGATCGATCGTAGATAGAAAAATTAAAAAATGTTTAAACTTTATCTATTATCTATTCTTAATTTTATTTTCTATTCAACATTATCGTTAAACTCAAAATCAAATAATCTATAATATACAAATTTATATTTATTAAATTTCATTAACTTTTAAAAGTTTAAACACTAATTAATGATATAAATTTAATAAAATTAATTAGACAACTTATAGAAGCTCTCTTGAAATTTAAGTGAATTTTTTAAATTTTTAAATTCAAAATCATCCATTATATACTAAATATCACCAAGCTGATCCTCCTTTAAGAGTATTTACATTTTAAAACAAAGTTATGCATTGAAAAATTTTAAATTATTTTAAGATAGCATAAATGATCGTATAATTTAAGAGAAAAGATAAAAATATTTAATACAAAGTGATAATTAAGATAACTTTACATCAAAGAGATTAGTGAGGCTTCTGATTTGTGTAAGAATGCTCCCCATGAGATTGTTGGCCACTATGTGGAGAGATTCTATGGATGAAAGATTTCCCAGAGAAGTTGGGATGGTACCACTGTTGCTGTTGTGGTTAATGTATAGGTATTTGAGCTTCGGCAAAAAGAAGAAGGCAGAGGTAATTTTATAAGAGAAATTATTTCTGCTCAAGTCGAGGCCTATAAGCTTAGAGCTCAGGTTGGTAGAAAATGCACCTTGAAGAGAATTGGCGCTCAGATTGAGAAGTTGCTGACGCCTCAAGGGTGAGAGACTGGGAGTGATCTCGCCATACAGATTGTTGTAGATGAGATCAGGCATTCTGAGGAAGGTGAGATTGGATGTACAAGTAGGAAGATGACCTGTCAAGCCGATGGACCTGAGATCCAAGGCTGTGACTCTATCAAGATGCTTGTCGCAGCATGTGACCCCTTCCCATGAGAAAAAAAGCTTATTGGTGCCGCTCCCCCATGAGCTCAAAATTATAATGGTGGAAGAAGAAGTGCTGCTCTACTGCTGCTTCAAGAGTTGATGCTTGAAACAAACAAGTGCTTCATAATCTGTTGCATTGTTATTGGTAGCAATGGAGGAGAGTAGATATGAAAGATCTGAGTATACAAGCAAGAGGAAGAGAGCTATGAGGAGCCTCACACTACTTAAAAAATCTTCCATCCACAACTTCATGAATCTATTTTTAGATTCTTATTATTATTTCACAGGAGCTCTGATACCTGTGGCACATTTAGATCTTATAGGAAATTTATCTCCATCTCGTGCTTGTTTAGATTTATCTCTTATAATTTTTTTTTTATTTTGAAGAAAAATAGGGTCAATGTATGAAAATCGAAGAAAAATAAGAAAGGGGACAAAAGTTATGGTATTGTAATTCTCTCTAAGCTCCAAAGCTCCTCTATTTTATCTAATAGAGTTTTAACTTGTGTTGGCCAAGAAGGCTTAATAGTTCATCGACTTATCTTGTATGCAACCAAAGATTTAATCTTTCCTTCCATCTCTAATATAGAGTGCCGTGGTAGAATCACCGCTTTTCACCTAAATGACATGCATAGTAATTGTAGTGATAAGCTAACAAAGTTTAGCAATAACTTTGTGTTCCAGATTGGCTAAAGAACCTAAGATTTATGATAGAGAATATTGCATCAGAAAAAAGTTTCATTTTAGCAAAGCACTCTGAATCAGCTTCATAGACTCATTGCATTCAAAGAACAAATGAGTGTGTGACTCGTGGAAAGCTTTGCGTAAAAATAGTCTAATGTCAGGCCAATCCTCTAAAGGAGAATTGATATTAGGTTTTCAAGCCACCAAGATATGTCATCCAACCGAAAATTACAAAATTGATAGCATAACCCTTAAATCATATGCAATCATACCAGTCCACACTTTGCAATTATTCAAAAATAGCAGATTTAGTTTGCTTAGTGCAGAGTTTAGTCTGACCATTCCATAGAATGGAATTAGAATCAAAGCTTGGCCTAATATTCATTATGGAATTTTCAACGAGCAGCACTTATTTTTAGTTCCCTCCAAAATCTAGATTGTTGAAGAACGTACTTTTCCCAATGGAATCCATACTTATTCCAACACTAATCAGCTAAAGGAGAGGAAATGTTCGTAACTTTCCACATAATTTTGATTTTACTAATAAGATTTAAAGTTGGACACCAGAAAGGTTATCTTTAGGCCTTGTGACTTTATCCATGATACGGATATAGTTTTCACCACTATAGTAGAAAAAGTTTACCGTCAATGAGGAGAGTTTCTTAAGAACACATTTGAGTAAGAAGATAGATCTGAACCAGTATGATAAATAGTTATTGATGAAAGATCTTAAGAGTTGAATCCTTCGACCATAAGAGAGAAATCTAGTTTTCCAACTCCCAAGCCACACAAATAGTTTGTCAAACATTGGGTTGAAATGAACTGATTATAGAGGCCCATCCAAAAGAGGCATCCCAAGATATTTGAATGAAAAAATAACCTTCTTTTGATATTTAGATATCTACATAACTCCTCCTTGGAGCGAGCTTCTTTGGAGAAACAAATAATAGATTTCTCATGGTTTGTTTCAAGCTTTATATAATTTACAAGGGAATCAAGAGAATTTTTGAGAGATGACACCATGTTAGAATCCGCAATTCCCATGACCAAAAGGTCATCCAAAAACAACAAGTGGGAAATGTTGTGCAATGCCCAGAGTTAAGGGCTTTATAATTTGCCAGGTTCACCTCCCTCTCCAAAAGTAAGAGATGAATCCATGGCAATAGTGAAGAGAAAAGAAGATAGTTGATAACCTTGTGTTAGCCCATTTGAGGAATTAAAAAATCCTCTAACTTATCCATTAAGAACAATAGCGAAGGACACATCCATTATACAAGCCTTGATCCAGCTAACAAATCATAGAGGGAAGCCTTTAAGAGTTATTCTATGTAATAAAGAGTTATAATTGATCGTATCGAATGCTTTTCTCAAGTCAAATTTGGAAATGAACTTCTCATCCTTAGAATGAAAAGAGAATTCAAGGCATATTTCATGGACAAGAGCCAGATTAGCAGAAATATCCCTCTCCTCAATAAAAGCATATTGAGCCGGATGAATAATACCGAGGAGAACCTTCTTGAGTCTGTTTGAGAGCATTTTGGCTAAAAAATCATAAAGGTCTTTGGTTGGAAAGCTCCTAGGGAAGAAACCACATTTTTATTTCTTGAGCAATGATCTCCAAAGAAAATGGGGCCATTAGGATAACTTAAAGCAAATTTTTCTCGGGATTATTTTGTGTGCATTTTTGATGCAACGGATGCTCGGGATGCTATCCTTATAAATGGCCTGTGGTTCTTGGTAGGAAATGTCATTGGTATGGATAAATGGTCACTGGATTTGACTTTGAAATCCTTAGGTGGATTATCTTTTCCAATTTGGGTTCATTTTCTAGATCTACCTCTTCTCTATTGGGAGAACAATAATATTGCCTGGATAACATCTTTCATTGGTGAACCACTATGAGTGGATCACCAAACAAATGACTGGGGTCAAAGTATGTATGCTAGAGACTGCATTAAGATTGATCTATCCAAAAATATCCTAATGGAGGGTTTGGATTAAGGGAGTGAATGGTCGCTTTTTATAGCATGTTGAATATGAAGGCATTACATAATTGTGTTTCCACTATGAGTTTGTTGGACACAAGATAGAATCTGTCCCAGCTTAAGGAAAGGATCAATAGTAATCCCCACCTCAACCAGAGAGGATGACCCTATCCTATGGCACCAACTAGCAGCTTTGTCCCTTTGGGTGAAGGGATTCTTGGCTATAACAAAAAATCTACTCTCCTAAGTGAAGTGGGGGATTGCAACAACTTCAAGCCAATTGTTCCTCCACTCTCTGATCTCTCATATGATGATTCCAGCACCCTATCTAGGGAAAATTGTAGGTCTGGTATGACCTATGACTAGCATCTAAACCTTTAATCTGCTGATAAATAGCAAGGAAAATAACTAGTTGCAGTTGATGAAGACTATGGTCCTTGGGTCCTTATTACAAGGAGGAAGAAGCCAAGAAGCCTCAAGCACTTATAGACTTCAATGGCAAGAACTAGCAGTAGCCCAAGATCAACTCAGGTTGGAAGATGGAGGGTGGCAAATCAGGATCCATTGTTAGAGGAATTGTGGAGGCTAAGTGGGAGGCTCCCTCACAAGCAGCAAATTTGACAACTCCAACAATATTCAAGGCTTCTTCAAGCAATCCAAACTCTCTTAATCTTCAGAAGAAGTAGCCCTCTAGCAAGAGTAGATTCAAAAAAAAAAAGAGCCCCAAAGGCCCACATTGATTGAGAAATCAAACAGTTTGTCCCTATTGAATTCTCTCCTAGAAGAAGAAAAAAAGTGATCTTGAAGTTATGGCGAAGACATATGGGTGCTTGACCCTCACTTTTGGAGTGAGGATCCAATCTTCCCGTCCTAGATTTAGGAGTCTTTTGATACTAAGAATTTATTAGTTCTAAGACACCCCTAGTGGCTAAGTGAACACTTAACCTAAGCTTGGAGACTTAGAAGGATTAGCCATAGGATTGGGCTATGCCTTAGGATCTAGGGAACCTACTTAGCCTATAGCCTAACCAAACCTTTGCCCCTTTTCTTAGCCAAATTCAACCTCCAAATTATACAGCCAAATTCAATTGGACTTAAATCCAAATCCTTAAACCAAATTCAAACTCAAAGCCAAAGTCAAACCTATCCTAAGCCCATGACCCAAACCTATGGACTTAGCCAAATTAAATTTCAATCCAATTAATTTTCTCATGAATAAATTAATTCCTCAATCATCATTCCAAATCTAAATCAAACCTATAATCAAATTCAAGTCTCCAAATCAAAATCAACTCAAATCAACCTTACCTAAGCCCTATGATTCTAATCCTGTAGACTTAGTTAAATTTCCTCCAAATCCAATTCAAACTCAATTGATTTTCTCATGAATTAATCAATACCTCAAACATAACTTCAACCCCAATTGAATTTACAATCAAATCAACCAAACTAAAATCAACTCAATCAAACCTGGCTTAACCCATTTGACTTGAAACATTTAAATGAGCTAAAATTAAATCAAATCCAAATCAATTACAACCAAAGCTATAAATCAATTCCAAATCAATTATCAGACTCATCTTAACTCAATTCAACCC
Source organism: Cymbidium sinense (assembly GCA_021442155.1). Lineage (NCBI taxonomy): Eukaryota > Viridiplantae > Streptophyta > Magnoliopsida > Asparagales > Orchidaceae > Cymbidium > Cymbidium sinense. The sequence goes on from JAKCPB010001287.1 coordinate 108,974, forward strand.
AAGATCAAGCCAATTAACACATTTAGGATCACTCGATCGAAAGTGATCTAAAGGACCTATTTGAGCCAAATTCCACTTCTACCCAAATTAGATTGAACCAAACTAATCAAGACCTTCAACAATGATTGTTAATCACCCTAGATTGATCAACTATAATCAATTAGGTCAAACCAAGCCAATTTGGTCATTTGATCAAGTCAATCCTCTTAACTTACATGAACCAAACTAGCCAATTCTCAACCTAAGCCAAATTAATTGAACAAATGTTCCATACCAACCCATTTGACCCTCTTGACTCAAGTCAAACCAATGGCTTAAGTTCATTCCAAATTGATTATTGAACTTGACCAAAGCCTTGATTAAGCCCAATTTGACCAATTGAACCCAATTGACTCATTTAGCCCAAAGGGTCAATTTGGCCTAAATCATCCTCAAATCCAAATTGATGAAACCAAAGCCTTCAATCATTGTTAATTGATCAATTGAACATGAAACAATGTGTAATCAAAGCTAATTTAGCCAATTTGATCATATTGGTCAACTTGAAATAATGCATAACCAATCCCACGGTGTCATGTTAGCGATCCACATGGCACCGATGGGACTAGGCTTAATTAATTCATTTTAATGGCTAAAACTTTAAAAAGTATAACTAATTATAAAAAAATCTAAAAAAATACAAATAAATACTCATTTTAAAGATAAACTAGAGAAGAATTAATTAAAAATAAGTTTAAATAATTTTGAATAATAATTAGGGCTTAATTTAGATTTAATTATAAACTTAATTAGCTTAATTAAACACTAATTACTTAAGTACTTAATTCCAAACTTGGGGTATTGATTAAACGGGATGACCTCTGCCTCCCATAAGTTTTTTTTGAAATTTATTACTTAGGTAATTAGAGAAATTGATCATTTTGATCTAAGGAGGTAGTTGACTTTAATCGCAGCCCTCCAATTGAAGAAATCTTCATGCTGCAGCTTGAGCCTGAGATCTGGTTGAGATGATGCTCAGAAGTCAGTCTATAAGAAGAAGATGAAGATGTTGATGATGAGACCATGGGAATAGAAGAAGTCTATATGGTAGATCAAAGTGATGATCGCGGTACTTATAATCAATCAATGTACCATCCTACCGCCTCTCCAAAGACAAGAAGAAGAAGAGAATTTAGGTTCTTCCTCAAATGATGAGCAAAGAGAAGACTCAAAAAAGGTGGAGAATCTTACATTCACTGATACTACCATAATAGCCTAGGTGTAGAGGGACATTCAACGCTAGATGAGGGCAAGAGATAAAGAAATTGAGTAACTTAATACTAAAATGAATGAGATTATGGCGCAGATGAATCTCATGATGTAGATGATGCATAGAAATATTATTATAGCACCAACACCAGTTCCTCCTACCAATCTTCAAGCAACCAACGTTGTGCCCATCAATCCACCAGTTGAGCAAGTGTCGCAAACCTTCGGAGCACAAAGTGCTCATGATGGTAGAAATGAAGTCAATCAATTGACTACTCAATCTATCCCTCGACACAGCATATACATGATGTATAACGAAACCATTATAAGTAAAAATATTAAAGCTATCATAGCTATAAAATAGGTGGAGAGACTAGTAAATAGGGGTCATCCATACCCTGGAATATGACCGTGTCATATCCTAAGGGTTACTGCGAAATCCACTCATTTGATGGTAACCGGTAGCACTAGCATTCAAAAAACTTAGGTAATACTAGTAATGACAATACTATTATTTTTGTTAGTAGCTTAACTTCAAGCTGGTAGTACAGAGTAGCCAAATGACTCGATTAAGACATTCACCGAGTTGGAGGCAATGTTCATTAATAGATTTGTTAGTGCAGCCAAAAAGACTACTATAGCTTGCCTCACCCATGAGAAGAGAAAGAAGGATGAGTCAGTTACTAAATATATAACTCGTTAGCACAACATGAGTATGAAGTGTGAGCAACAGCCAGAAAAAGAACAAGCAATTCAACTGTTAATTAGCAATATTGATGATAAAATGACACACTATTTATATATGGCTTCCATCACCACCTTCCAAGAATTACTTGATCGAGTGGAAAAATTTGAGAAGCTAAACCTTTTCAAGCTTGAAAGTCATTCAGATAAAACAAAGTGAATCTCTCAGAATCAAGGAGAAGTGAATCTCACACTAATTCACATAATTCAAATAGAGGTGGACGACTATAATGTAGATAAGGGAAAACAACTATTTATTTTGAAAAGCCAACAATCAACTTTCAATCAAAGTTAATTCTTGGAGACCAAGATAAACCCAGAACCTTCTCTAATGGTGGAGAGCTCCCAAGACAAGCAATGAGAGATATGGAACACATGCAATCATCTTTCAAAGTAAAGATGAACATAGAATATTCTTTTAAGAGAGAAAGTGTGGCCAAATTATTCCACCAAGCTCTTAAAGCATGGATGGAATTACCATAATGCAAAAGGCTAGAAGAATCAAATTAAATAGACAATCCAAACTATTGCCCATATCATTAAGTGGTTAGCCACCCAATTGAGGCTTGTTATGTATTCAAAGACTGGTTAGAAAGAAAATTCAAGAGAGGTGAATTCACAGTGTATAATAGTGTCCTTATTCACCCAAACAAAGAATCTACAATGGTGGTCATATCCTCTTTTGTGCCCCGATTGAGAATAAGATGAAAGGAAAAGCGATAAGAAGGAACAATGGGAGACTCTCCAAGAAAATTATCAAGATGTTGAAGCAACTAGGGTATTCTAGCATCAAGTGGAAATCACCACTATGGGCTCCAAAATTCACCACCAACATCTCGATGAAGAGAGTATATTAAATAAAAAATTTTCAAAGGAAGATGGAATAGTAGATAAGACATTACCTAAAGATTTTGCCTCATTTTGAAGACTTTAGATATGATTCCAAGTTTCCTATAGCAAGCACTATAATTAATTACCCCTCCCAAATTATGAGAGAGAACTTTGATTTATTTGTCATTATATTACTAAATGGCGTATAGTAGTGATGGAGTTTTAAATTTAGACTTATAAAATTCATCATTATTTACTTAAAGTGGATGGTTGGGGGAATGATGATGCGACCGATCGAGATCTCATGGTTCTATCATCTCGGGCTATCGTGGTCCATAGTCTACTTAGTTAGAGGAGATAGTTAACCTAACTTGATCGAAAGATCCTTATTAGTAGCCATGGGTTGCGTCGTCCAAGTAATCCTTGTAGACCTGGGGAGGTGTTTTTCTAAGGAGACAACCTTAAGTCCACCTTAGTTAACAGAGAGCTTTTTTTCCAATCAAATATATTCTATAGTTCACAGCTCAAAGACCAAAGCCATTGGCGAACATATGGGTTACGACTGTGACCATAATTTAGTGGTGTCTTTTTGCGACAAGCCACCCAGTCAGAGGGCTCTAGTTATAACTGCCATTTATGTGGTGCCATTTTATGGCCAAAATCATGCGGATAGAGGACACAGGCCACATCCTTACTGGTTTCAAATTATTTGAGTGTGAAAATAATCATGTATTTTATTTGATATTGGCTCTTTATGAGGAAAAGTTTTCTTAATTTGTCACCCTTGACAAATAATTGTGGATGGATGGACAAATTTTACTTTAAATTTAAATAATTAATTTTGTTTAATTTATTTTGTTATTTGAATATTTGATCATTTTATAATTAAATTAAATTTAAATATATAAAGATTGATCATTTAAGCTTTAGTAGTGATAACCTTTTGATCACATGACTATTGTTGGTTAATAGACTATGTCAACTCTACCTCTTCTCTATAGAGGATTGAGTCTAAATTTTCAAAATTTATAATCCTCTAAACCTTGTCAACTCTAGCTCGAGCATAGAGGATCAGGTTTGAGGCCGTGTCAATAAGTTTAGGTTTATCTTTTGTGATTATATGATAGAATTAACTTCTTAAATTTTACGAAGTTGAAATTTTTATAATATTATAAATGGATTCTTAGGTTTTGTTAACCTGGGCCTGGTCCTAGGACCAAACCAAGATTCAACCCATGCAGTATCCTCAAACACTAAGTTTAAGCATTCAGCATAGTGTCTGGGCCCATGCGAGTTATTTTAAAAATGTTTACATATATTTTAGAGAATTTGATATTTTCTAAAGCACTTATACATATATAAATGCAAATAAATTGAACATAAGATTGTCTTATGATGCATGTATAAATTATTAAATGTAAGTGTTTTTATAAATTTTGAAATACTTGAATTAGAAGATGATTTGCATCATGATTCATGCATGGTTCACTTCAATCCAATATTTTTTGAATGAAAATTAAAGTATTTGTGTTGAATAAAATGGATGTACATAACATTCATCCCATTTGAATGTTTACACAAATTACACAATATTTATGTTGAATGAAATTTATGGTGCATGCATGATTCATTTAGAATTTGAGTCAACGCTTTATGTTTGCTTCTAGATTCATGTTACAGATCCGGTGTCATATGATGTTTTAGACTTATATTATAATTTGGAATAGCATATCGCGATTTATATTTGCTTCTTTAATAGTTGAGCTTGAGAGATTCATTATTTCTTATGTTTATTAATAAACCATCAAATTTATCATACTTCTAATGAATTCTTTGACTACCCCTCAATTCTATTGAAATGAATTGTGGAAGTCTAGTATTCAGAGAACTTGTTGCACTCAATAATGAGCCATTGATGCTATTGTAAGCATCTATATTATTTAGTCATGGATTCAACTAGGTTTATTCCAATTCACTCAATGTACGATATAATCCAACCATTTATTAGGAAGCAATGCTTGTGATTTATGCTCATTGATGAACCACTTAATCAACCTCCTTAACTTGTGAATGCACATTTAAGCTTCTTATAAACCTTAGATAACTAAATTATGTACTCATCTAAAACCTTCTTATTTATCTCAGAGTGAATCATAAAATAATCACAATGATCAGTAAGGACTCTCTCTTATGCTTATCAACAAGCCCTTTAAATTCATTTCAAGCCTCCTACAAACTTTTCTCTCCTTCGAATCATTTGAAATGAATCATGGTAGAGTTTAGTATTCATCAGGATGACTAGTTTATATCCAATGGTGAGTTATTTGGCTTATATAAGTCATCTGCAAATCTCACTTGAACTATATTTGTATGCTTATAAGTTATGTTTTGATCTCAGTATAAGTTTTCAATGATTCACTAGGATTCACCTTTTGAATTTTTAAGCAAAATATTGCGAAGTTCAATTTATGTATATCAAAGGAATTCATATTTATTTCAAGTTTTATAGGTTCACATTAATTTGATCCTTATTTTCTAATTTGAAATATGATTTGCAATTTTAATTGTAATCAAGTCTCTTTCAAATTTATTTCAAGTTCATTTATATTTGTAATTTCAAATTCAATTAAGCATATGTTGAGTTTTAACAATTTAAATGGTACTATTCATCCTACTTAAGCTTTCTACAAGTGGATTTAGAAAATTTTGGCCTCCATCATCCTCATGTAGTGCAAGAGTCCGCCCGCCACCATGCTACAAAGAGAGTGTATGAGTGGTGTAAACTACAACTAATGTATCTTCTTCCTTGCCACACTACAAAGAGCGTGTATATGTTACCTGCACAAAAGAAATCATATAATTTTTCCGCAAGTGTCCTACAAGTTTTCCTCATGCTACAAGTGTGCATACGGTTCCACCATCATGTCAACTGTGAATTGGGATTTGGATAAAGCATTGAATTTTAGAGAAAAGATTGAGAACGAATAAAAATGCGATTGATTTTAACAATAGGATTTGAGTTAGATTTAACTTAAATTCTACCAGGTAATGGGAATGCTGATGTTAAACTCTTTGAATCTCATCTCTCATCTATTCCACTTTAATCTGAAAGTAGAAAGGCCACTTGAATACAAAACACAATATGTACTTATATTATCTAAAAATAAAAAATATTCTTGAGATTTTTATTTTTTTTACATTCTGTTTCAAGTTCTTATTTCAATTGAATATGGATAATGGGGTTAAATTAAACTTGAATTTAAAATAATTACACCTCTTAAGATGTAAGTTGAAGCATAAGAGATAACAATGGAGGTTTGCATATAGACTCCATTAGTGAGCTTTGAAAGGAAAATAAAATGGAGAGGTGAAGGAAGAGAGCATTCGGAAGGAGAAAGTTATAAATAAGTTGTGAAGTGAGGTTTGATGGGAAAGAAGCTCAGAGGACTGGATAGTAGATAGAACAAAAGGAAGCTTTGGAAGCCTTTGGGGGCTATTTGGTTGTAGGATTTAATCCATCATGTTTCTGCTTGTCTAAAAAAAACATTGTGAAATCTGTTAGAGTTGCTTTCACATGGTTAAACCTAGATCTACCAAATCCTGTTGGTAGGCGAATTTAGACGAGCAAAAACATAAAAAGGAGTGTGGAAAGAAAGATGATGATCACCTTCACAATGTCCCCCATCTCTTTTTTTGAGCAGCAGTGAAATGAAATGGGTCGATTTGGGATGGTGTTCGGCTCGATCAATTGAAGCAGAAGAACAACATGATTGGGAGGTCTCAATAGCTACTTGATCGAGAGAGAGTCGAGAAAGGAGATCATTCGAATGGGAAAAAGAGAGAGTCGCTAGGGAGGAATCTCCATTTGGTGGTAGAGATGGACGAACGGGGACCTTTGCTCGTTCAGCTGCGGTTTCCATATAGAGGATTGCGAGAGAGCTCCCTTGTGTGGCAGTGGTCATCTGAAGGTAAACCGAGCTTAATCACGTGAGATGGTATGGGAGGAGTAACGTGGTGGCTCGTTATTGGTTGAATGGGAGGTGGACGTATGGGGATGGGTGGTTTTGAAGCAGAAGAGCATTAGAGGGTAATTGAGTGGATTTATCTCAAATAATGCTAATTTTGATGAAATTTTAAGTGAATAACCTTAGGATATTTATTCTAGGTAATTTTGACATTCCAAAATGCATACCATTTTGTGAGCGGAGGTCATTTGTTCAATTGAGATGAATTGATCAATTCTAAAATGTGCATTATGACCACCGACATTCGATGTGTAGACTCATGAATGATCGGGATAGTCTCATTTTATATTTTTGATCATTTTGATGCTAACGACATGGTAAATTTTAGGAATGGAGGTCATTTAGGCATCGTCATAGTCTCCGACTCGATTTGTGTGCATTGAGCGATTTTGATCTCTTGATATCAATCATGCATATATTTATATTTCAGTCAATTTCAATGTTCTGAACATAATGACGTAGTCCATTCATCAATCAAAGGTCATTTCAATTAATTTTGGTGATACCTAGTGCATTTTAGTTCTAATTTGCTCGCTATTGCATGCAAATTCTGACAAATTCATCTTGTAAGCTTGACTCGACTTATGATGCATGCATGAAGGTCAACAACCACCTGAGCCAATGCTGGAGTTGAAAGGAATGTCTAGATTGAGCACCATAACTTCTCAATGGCATTCTAATTATAGAACTCTATCATAGTATATGGAAGAGTCTACGAAGCATAAACCACATGCATCATAGAAGTTAGGTAATAAGAACAAAAATATTAAGAAAATAACTATAGTTTAAAAGATTATTAACAATATGGAAGAATTCCATCAGCTGATGAGACATCCTATCAAGCTTGCTGACTTCATGTCTAGACTCCAAATTATTGAAGATGATGAATCACTTCCTAGAGAAGCATGTTGAGTTATTTCAATGTCATCAAGCACATCTCGACGGAGCTCCTGCCTTTATAATATTTATAGTAAGTAAGCTCCAAAAGGTTTATTCAGATAAGAAGAAGGATGACTGAAAATACAACACCTAAGTTTGCTTGATGGCAAGACAAACATATGATAGTTCAGGAGGATCTATGCTTTCCCAAGGGAAATGATTCAAATCATCAATGAGATCACTATGGAACACATAAAATTAGGCAGTGGCTTAGAAGATTCAAGGACAAATGCTGATCTTGAAGGGATTACTTCTTAAGAAGAGTCTGAGCCAAATAGTGCCCCAAGTGCAACTAAGAGGAGGCAAAGTACTGCTGCCACCACCAAGGAAAGGGCCATTAAATAAAGACAATAATAAAAAATAATAAAATTAATGAAAGCACCGTTCCTAAAGAGCCCAAAAAGAAGTCTGACTCGGGTAAGGAAATTGACTACAATATCGTCACATTTAAGGGAGATCCTACACAATTGAGTGTAGGCCCTTAATGTTGAAGGATCTTTATGAAACCTTAATTCAAGCTCTTAATAATCGAAAAAAATTTGAAGCATATTTTGTAGAATGATGTATGACTGAAGTTCTGCAATCTCAATATTTCCTGACATTCACTTTCACTGAAGAAGATCTTATGCTAGGAACATCAAAACACAATCGCTCATTGTATGTCAGTGCGGAGAGCAGTGGTGTTATGATAAAATAAATCTTGATTGACCTAGGCTTATCGATTAATCTCATGAGTCCATGAGCATTGAGGGTACTATCTCTTGACAATAAACATCTTAGGCGGGATAAGCTAATGATTCATGGATTTAATTAAAAGGACAAAAGACTCTTGGATCTTTCATTTTGCCACTCAGATTTGGAGAGCTATACACCGAAGCTAAATTTCATGTAATAGATGTCGATACTTCATTCAAGATGTTATTGGGACTTTCCTGGCTCCATGAATATGGAATGGTGTCGTCCACCTTGCATCAATGCATAAAATACTTTAAGGATGGAGTGGAGCATAAAATCCTTGGCAATCTTTAGGTGTTTATAGTTCATGAGTCAAAGATCTATGAATATGAAAAATATTTTTCACAAAAAAGTCTAAGCCTCAATAGTATATAGCATCAAATTCAAAGATTACAAATCAAATTGAAAGAAGAGAGGGAACAAGAAGGAAGAAAGAAGGAGATCTCGACTCTTTCTAAAATATTGAACATACTATCTAAGTTAAAAAGGTTAGTTCCTCACTTAGACAGTGATACAGAAGAAGATGATGAAATGTCTACTAAGCCCAAGGAGATTTATGAACCTTCTGTAAAAGGGAAGGAGGAGATTTAGTCCTTCAATTATGGCTATGAGTTTGAATCCACCTATGAAGGTGAGGTTCAATGTGTCTCTTCCATAAGGGCAAAAAATCTATTAATATCAGAAGATTCACTTTTGATCACTCCAGCCCCTTTATAATACTTCAAAGAAATTACTCCACGTGAAATTCACATTATTGAGGAGTTGAAGACCTTTTATGTGTCTCATTTGCTTGGTTATGATAGACCTGGAACCTCATTCTATAAGTCCGAAGAGTGTTATCATCAAGATTCTAATTAGCTTATGCAATTTGATGAATCTGATGATATGGTTCTTATAAGGATGCTAAAATACTACTTTTTGAGGATTCAAAGAATGATGCATAAATTGGGAGTTAATGTCAAAATAAAGAAGTGGCGAGTCCACTTCTTTGATACTCTCTGGGGTCTAAAAAGTCCACAAGCCTCATGAAAAAGTGATAACTATACTACTAAAGGACTTGGATACGTTTGACATAAACACCGTCAAAGAAGAACCTGCTATGTGATAACAAAAGAAGAGATTGAGATTGAGATTGAAAATGAAGATGATCCTTTGAAGTCAATCTCACAAATGATGGGGAGGTAGAAGCTAGACCTGCACCTGATGAACTTGAAGATGGTGGACAGATAACTATCATGGATGAGCTGAAAGAAATCAACTTGCGAATAAAAGATGATCTCTGTCTAACTTTTGTCAGTGCCCTTCTGCTTGATGAAAAGGTTGATAAATTGAAAGCTCTGCTATGTGAATTCAGGGACTATTTTGCTTGGACATATTCTGAAATTCCAAGTTTATCCCTTGATGTGGCAGTTCACAGATTAGCCATTAAGCTATATGCAACACTAGTTAAACAAGCTCCTATGCGAATGACATTGGAGAGTGAAGAACAAGTGATCGCAAAAATTGAAAAGCTCATTGAAGCAGGCTTCATTCGAGAAGAAAAGTATGTAGATTGGATAGCCAACATTATTCTAGTGAGGAAGAAGAGTTGTCAAATCTATATCTGCATTGACTTCCAGGTCCGAAATAAGGCTTGCCAAAAGATGATCTACTTCTAATATCAGAACTACTAGTGGACAATATTTTCAACTAGGACATATTATTATTCATGGATAGATCATCAGAATATAATCAAATTAAGATGGCTCTTGAAGGTGAGAAGCAAACGTCATTTAAAATGCCAATTGGTATATACTGCTACACAGTCATGCTATTCAGATTAAAAAATGTTGGAGCTACATACCAGAGGACTTTGACTCGTATCTTTGATGAGTTGATTTATTATAAGGTAGAATTCTATGTCGATAATCTCATCATTAAAAGTAAAGATCAAAAGATCATCTTGAAGATCTAAGGATTATATTCGAGAGAATAAGAAAATATAATCTCAAAATGAATCCCTTCAAATGTGCATTTGGAGTCTCATTTGAAAAATTCCATGGCTACATTGTATGTCATAGAGGAATTGAGATTAATTCTGAAAAAATTAAGACAATTTTTGAGATGCTACCATCGAAGAGTTTGTATCAACTCTGCTCATTAAAAGGACAACTCGCTTTTATTTGATATTTTATATCAAATCTATCAGGCAGATGCCAACTCTTCTCAAAATTGATGAAGAAGAATACTCCATTCAAATTAGATAAAGAGTATCAAGAAGCCTTTGATTGCATTAAGAAATATCTATTAAATCTACCAATCCTTGTAGCACCAATCTCGAGGAAGGCTCTTATTTTGTACATAGCCATACTAGAAGAATCCCTCAGAGCATTGCTTACACAGCACAATGAAAAAGGCAAAGAAAATGTGTTGTACTATATCAGTCAAAGATTGATATGAGTTGAAGTAAAGTACTCTCCAATTGAGATGCATTGTTTTGCAATAATCTTTGTTGTCTAGAAGCTTCAACATTTTATGTTATCACATAAGATAACACTCATCTCAAAGATCGATTCATTGATGTTATTGATGATGAGACCAATGTTGACATGTCATTTAGCTAGATTGGCAGTCTTACTTCTATAGTTTGATATTATATATGTTCCTCAAAAAGTTATAAATGGGCAAATTCTAGCTGATTTTCTTGCTGCACACCCTATCCCAGCAGATTTCCAATTAAATGATAATTTTTCTAATGAGCAGATCTTACTCATTCATGAAAGACAGAAACTTCAAGTCTGGGAATTATACTTTGCTGGAGCATTATCAATCAAGCCTGCTCAAGACCCAAATCTTCCAAGTGTAGGAGTTGGCATTGGCCTCATTTTCATAACACTAGAAGGAGCAATAATAAGACACTCGTATGGATTGATTAAAGGTCAAACTAATAATGAAGTCAAGTATGAAGCATTAGTAGCAGGCCTTGAATAAGCCGTTATCATTAATATAAAGAATTTACAAATTTTCGGAGATTCTCAATTGGTCATCAATCAAATCTTAAGTATTTATAACGTTAACATGCTTGAATTGGCCTATTATCATAAACGAGTGCTCGAGTTGATGCAAGAATAACAAGGCAAATTGCCTAGCGAAGTTGGCTAAAGAAATGGCTAGCATGAATGATGGTTATATGATGATTGATGTCTTCACTCGTCGAGTTTTACAGCTTACAAACCCATATTCCCCGCAGGTAGTGGGATATTAAACTCAAGCCAACAGAAAGCAATTCTAATTGATCCTCACTTCCCAAAAAATAAGTGAAAAAAAAACTCAAAAGTACAAAAAAATCGTATAAAGCTTTCATGGTGGAAGAGCTTGATGATTAGAGACGACCTTTCATCGACTATTTCAAAGAAAGTAAATTACCGAGCAGTAAATCACTAGCCATGTAAATTACAAAAAAAATCTTACGATATTTTTATGTTAATGACAAATTGTACCATAATTGTTTTGAACAAATGTGGCTGTGATGCTTAGGGAGAGATGAAGCCAATCAAGTGATGTCCGAAATTCATGAAGAATTTTATGGGGCACATCAAATCTAAAATGGCAACAAATTAAAAGGATGGGATATTATTGGTCTCAATGGTAAAGATTGTATTAAACATGCTAAGAAATGTCATGAATGACAAGTCCAGATCTTATTCATCAACCTCAATTCTACCTAATAATAAATTGTGGTTCAAAGTTGGGGTATGGATATAAATGGGTTGATTAATCCTCCATCATCGTGGACACCAATTCATTCTAGCATTCGACTACTTCTCTAAATGGGGCAGTTGCTTCATTTAGGAAATCGTCTTGATTGAGTCATTGACTTCTTCACCAATAATGTTGTTTATAGATTTGGGATGTCAAGATGAATCATTTCAGACAATGGTCTGACCTTTGAGAGTGCAAAGATATTTAAGTTCGCTGATCAACACAAATTTGATTGGTGGTATTCATCAATTTATAATCCAAGGGCCAATGATTTGGTAGAGGCTTTCAATAAAATCCTAGTGAAGTTCCTCAAAAAGATTCTTACAATGAATAAAAGAGAGTGCCACACTAAAATGATAGAAGCACTCTACGTATACAGAACCACTTACAAGATGTTGACCAAGGCTACTCCTTATGCTCTAACATTTGGAGTTGAAGCTGTTCTACCACTAAAAGTTGAGCTACCATCACTTCGAGTAGTTGCTCAATTCAATCTTATTCAAAATGAGAATGCTCATTTGCCAATGAAAGAGTTGGATGTGCTTGACGGAGTTAGACTCTAAGGTCAAGAGAGTTTAGAAATCTATCGAGTGAGGATGTATAAAGCATTTAATAGTTTGGTGCATCCTCTGACACTACAGAAATGTGAATTGGTTATGGTGTTGTGAAGGCCAATCATCCCTCATCACAAGATTGGTGGTAAATTCGAGGCCACTTGAGAAGGTCGCTACGTCATAAAGAAGGTGTATGAAAGAGGAGCCTACTGGCTTATTGATATAAATGGCCAATGACTAATGCCACTAATCAACTATCACTATCTCAAGAAATATCATACCTGATTATGAATGAATATATGTATATTTGAATGGGTCTTATGTTAGTAAGGACCTTATATCAAATATATATGTAATGTCACTTGAAGATTCTCTCGTAAAATGAGAACACATTTTCAAGTTACTAAGGAAGCTCCCCTATTAAACAAGGGGCATTTTTATATATTTGATTAAGTTGACATCATGCTCCAAGGTGAGATCCTTAGATAAATGTATATGATGATCAAAATAAGTTATGTCTATTTATATTAAGGAAGATTAAACCTTGTAATATATTTTTTAAACTAGTCAATCCCCTTGTTAGGCATGGGCATTTTTATATATTTATCTAAGTTGATATCATGCTCTATCTGAGATCCTTAGACATATTATGATTAAAATTTGCTTATGAAAAGCTACAAGCATTGAGAATAGGAAATTTTTTGAAATTATTATGGATTATCCCAACATGTGATTGAAGACCCTGTTATGCTTAGTAGAGCTAACGAGTAGAAGATCACGATCATCTTATCACAAGACACTAATCAATATATACTTGAGCAACGGAAAGGCTAAATAGACTCTTGATGAAGCTCCCACATGTGGGAAGATGAGGCTATCAAAATTTGGATTGATATAGGATTTAATTAATTTAATGCAAAATAAACTCTAAGATTAAAATTAAAATTTGAATTAAAATTACATATGTTTGAAGACCATGTTATGCTCAGTAGAGCTAACGGGTACAAGATCACAGCCATAGTATCGCAAGACACTAATCATTATGCTTAATAGAGCTGAAGAAAAGGTCAAATAGTCCCCTATGCAGGGACGACACTGGGAGGGTGCTGAATTTTTCAATGAATTAAATCTCCAAAGAATTTTTTGTTGACATAATCAAAATGAACTTGCAAGTCTTGGTACAACACAAAACGAAATGAATTGGAACTCGAGTCAAAAGGAAAATAAATATATGAAATTGTGATAAAGAACATATCAAATTGAACACTTATAAAAGTTCAAGTAGTTGGATTGAGTTATAAAAGTACCTAATAGCTTTGCTTTAAACAAGTGGAAGGTTGAACTAAAATTTCAAGGGGCGTTGTAATGAACTTAATATAAGAATTCTAAAGTCTTAAAATGAATATGAGTTTGAAAATTTGAACTTGGCACTCACGGATCAATAGCTCACAAATGAGCATGAGTTAAACCTATAATATACTTGAAGGTTTATTCTCATATGAAAATAAACTCAACTATACTTATGCTAAAGATTTCAATCAGACTTGCAATAACTTAAAAGTCTGCACATGAGATGAGCACAAAATTTAAATGTCTCATAAAAGACTTTCAAATGAACTCAAGTGATTATGATGTTCACTAGTGAGTATAAACATGACTTCGTAATGAGCATTTAGATAGTTTTATATCTTGTATCAGAAGAACTAAAATGTACTTCAGTTCACACAAGCAAGCTTGAAGGAGAAATAATGACTCACCTATGACCAAGAATAAACATCAAAAACATTGAACTAATAATGTTTTAAAGTTCATCAATGAGCATAAAACACACTCGTTATTGAACAATCAAATTTTATTAATAAGGTTGTCCTATTTGCCACATCAAAATCATTCAGAGCAAAAAGAATTTAAATGAGAATTGTGATGAGCCTACGAGCTTCTCAGCGATCATGAGCTAAGTTTCATTGAAACTTAAAGAACTCAATCAATTATGAACTAAATGCAAACAAATGAATATTAATCTAAATTATTGATCAAAAGCTGAAATGTCTTACACTACCGGATCTACACCGCATTAATGCTAGTAGACAAAAGGCGTTGGCTTAAATTCTAAATATGTTTAAAATTTATTAATCTTGCATAAATTATGGAGCCAACTATTACTCAAATCAAGTACTTCAAAATTATGCAATCATTTGAAAGAAATGAATTCTTGTATAAAATATAAAATAACATTGAATTTAATTTCATCATTCTAAACTTCGTATAAGTGTTTAAAATCACCCACATGGGCCCCGACACAGTGTTGAATGTATAAATTTAGTGTATGGATGGTGTTGATTCCTAGTCTCAGGATTGGGTCCGATAACAAAACTTGATTATGTTATCATAGTTTTTTCCACTTGAAAATCTCTCGAGAAGCTAATTTATCATATGATCAGATAATGAATGTCTTCTAAGTCCTCACGATTGAGTTGATTGAAGATATCAACTGATGAGTCATTATAACCAAAATATCCAAGATATTTATATTTGATAATCTCAAATTAAAAAAATTTCAAAGAATAAAGATAGATATGGTTTTTATTGTTAAATTAAAAGAGTCGACAAGATCTAGAGTAATAAAATAAATGATTAAACCAACTTATATTCCCCAATGATGGTTAAGTTGATTAAGGATATCAATCAAAGGGGTCATCACTATCAAAATATCTAAGATATTATATTCAATAATTTCAAATTCAAAATTCTCAAACTATAGATTTAGATCTCATCCTTTATTATTAATTTAATAGAGTTGATAGGATCTAGAATAATAAACTAAATGGTTAAGCAGACTTATTTATCTCGATGATGGCAGTATTGAATGGAGATTTTAACTGGAGGAGATGCTTTCATCAAAATGTGATTTTCAGATCAAATTAACTGAAATTAAGTATCCATCCAAATATAAGATCTAAGATGTTATTAAGTTATAAATGCCTAAATAAAATTTAATCTTTAAAAACTTAAAGCAAAATCAAATCCATCCACCTTCCACAATCATTTGTTCAAAGTGATAAATTAAGAAAATTTTAGCTCACAAAGAAACTAATGTCAAGTCAAGTGTATTTCTATATTCACTTTCAATAAATCTCATGCAGTAAAGATGAGGCTCATGTCTTCTAACTTCATTATTTGGCCAATAGGCTCCACATATGATATGGTTATGACCAGAGTCCTCTCATCGAGTGGCCAAAATGACACCATTATATTACGGTCAGGATTGTAGGCCATAAGTTCCCCAATGGCTCCGCCCTTTAAGATTAAATCATAGGGTGCACTTGATAGGGCAAAAAGCCCTCTGTTAACTAAGGCGGACTTAAACTTATCTCCTTAGATAAACACCACCCCAAATCTACAAGGTTTTCTTAGATGATGCAACACATGACTGCTGACAAGGATCCTTCAGTCTATCTCCTTTGATTAAGTAGACTAGATATCACGATAGTCCTGGATGATGGAACCATGAGATCTTGATCGGGCACATCATCATTCTCCCAACCATCTGCTTAAAGTTGAAATGATGAATTTCAAAAATTTATAATTTTACATTCCACATGCTGTTACTATATGCTACACATTTAATAATCTAATGACTATCATTAAATGAAAGTTCCCTCTCAGCATTGGGAGGAGTAATTAACTATAGGTGCTTGCACCTATAGGAAATCTAGAACCAGATCTAAAGTCCTCACAAAATAAGGGTGGAATCTCTAGGTAGTGTCTTATTTACTATTCCATCTACCTTATGAAAGTTTATCCGACATTAATTCATATTATTTTCATGGAGAGGTTGGTGGAGAATTTTTAGAGTCCACAACATAATATCTACATAGTAGAAAAAAATAATGGTGGTAACTTATGAGTGATAGGAACAACAACAAAGTTTTTGTAGGAATCCATATTGCAATCTCTAATCACTGCAAGAATTTTGAGTTATTGAATATTCTGCTTAAAAGCATTGATAAGATTTAATTGATATTCATAGTTTTACTGAAATTTTAGGAATTGATCATGTGACAAAAAGTTTAGCTCATGCTTGTCAATAGCACATGATTATGCATGGAGCAGCATGCACCCTTTTAAATATTGTGAAAATCATATATATATATATATATATAGTGTGTGTGTGTGTGTGTGTGTGTGTGTGTGTGTGTGTGTGTGTGTGTGTACATCTATATACTTACACACATATATAAAAATATCTAATTGCATGGGATTGCACGCGTGTGTGACTATATCTATGTGTGCATGAATGTATATTATTTTTTCACATCAAATCTCAATAATCAACTTATCGTGTGTCATTTTAATGCTCTGCATGGTGCATGCAAATGGAATTTTGTGCCATCAAAATGTATTATTTAACTTGGACTTCTCTTTTATTAAGGCATTGTTTGGCAACAAGTAAGATTTAGTTAATCTGTAAATTAGTATTTATTAAGTCTTGCAGGCATCAAATCTTGAAAACTATTTGGCATTATAGATGTCCAATTTGAATAAAACCTAGTGAATTATTTATAGATGTTTCCAAGTAGAAAGGAAGCTTGCCTCAAAGACTGGAAGATGAGTAATGACAGTTGTAGATTCAATAAAGCAAGGCCATACAATAAGAGGCATAGCAGAAAGAGAAGTTGTCGATGACTTCTGTAAGAAATTGAAGACATTTCTTTTTAGTGGAGAAAAAAAGAAGAAATCGAGGGATGGGGGCTTCGAGGGAAAGAGAAAGTGATCGCAGGCTAGAGAGAGAGAGAGAGAGAGAGAGGAGAAAGAAGTGGATTTCTTAAAAAGAAAGTTTTTGAGAAGCCTTGGATCGATCGTAGATCCACATGATATATTATTTTTTTGTTAAAAAAGATAGAAAAATTTAAAAATGTATAAGCTTTATCTATTGTCTATTCTTAATTTTATTTTCTAATTGACATTATCATTAGACTCAAAATTAAATAATTTGTAATATAAAAATATATATTTATTAAATTTCATTAACTTTTAAAAGTTTAAACACTAATCAATGATATAAATTTTATAAAATTAATTAGACAGCTTATAGAAGCTCTCTTGAAATTAAATTATTATTATTTAATTCAAATTCATCCATTATATACTAAATATCATTAAGGTGATTCTCCTTATGAAAGTATTTACATTTTAAAACAAAGTTATGCATTGAAAAATTTTTAAATTATTTAAAATAAACATAAATGATCATATAATGTAACAAATAAAGATGGCGATTTGAAAAATATTTAATAAATAGTGATGATTATGTTAACTTTACATCAAAATTTTTTAGAGGTCTGTAAGTAGCACTGAAGTTTGTTATAGAATACGTCATGATTTTACATCATATTTCATGACAAATCATACTATTATGAAATGATGACATAATTTAAGGCAAAATCAAACTAATATTGTTGAGTTTAAGAGAGATGCTTCTATATATATATATATATGGTTATTTTGAAACACTTAGTGATCTTCTTTGAAATTCTTTGTTGAAATAAATATTTCCTACAATGTGGGATTATTTCCAGTGAGGATTTAGGGTTATGTTTTTCAATTTTTAATGTGTACACTCTAGAGTGTACACTTTATTTTTAAAATTTAAACTAGTATGTGACTTCCAATTATAGATCTTAATACTATTATAAGCTATTTTGAGTTCTTTATAGAAGGATTTGGGCTATTTTGGTGTAGTTTTTTAGAGTGTACACTCTATACATTCTGTACACTCTGTACATTTTGTACACTCTAGAGCGTATACTTTATTTTTTAAATTTAAATATCTTTATGACTTCCAATTATGAATCTAAATATTAGTATAAGCTATTTTGAGTTCCTTTTAGGAGGATTGGGCTATTTTGGTGCATTTTTCCAGAGTTGTAGACTCTTAGTGTAAACCATATTTTTTAAATTTAAATAACTTTATGACTTCCAATTATGAATCTAAATGCTATTATAAGCTATTTTGAGTTCTTTCCAGAATAATTTGGGCTGTTTTGGTGTAGTTTTTCAGAGTGTACACCTTATTTTTTAAATTTGAAATATTTGGGGACATCCTATTATAGATCCAAACTAAAGCCTTCAATGTTCTCCAATTGACCAATTGAACGTGAACCAACACCTAACCCAAGCCAATTTGGCCAATTTGGCCAAATTGGTCAACTTGACCCATTTGACCCATTTGAATTCAAGTAAGCCAAAACCAAACCTAAGACAAATTAACCCAAATCAATTAAACCAAAATACTTCAAATCATCATTTGAACTTAACCCAAGTTTTGGTTTGACCCATTTTGACCAATTGGTCAACCTAACTCAATCTAGCCCAATTTGACCCAAAAGAGCCAAATTGAGCCAAGCCCCTGGGAACCAAGCCATGACCTATTAAAACTTGACCTACTAACCTTGACCTAATTCCAAAACCTAAGTTACATGAGGTCATCAACACTGAATTGGAAGAAGGGGAAATGACTTTTAACCTACAAGCTCCTCTCGGAAACGAACACTTAAGTGAACATTCGTTATCTGATGGTGAGGCTGTAGGTTTTGCCAATGATTTCCACATAGTTATAAAAAAGAGAAAAAAATCATCTAAATGAAATTTCCTAACTTTGCCAGAGTAACTAGATCTGGCTCCTCCCAACCAAAGTAATGGTCTCTTTCTTGATCTGGAATGCGAGAGGGATAGGTTCCCCCTCTGTTCGTAATAGACTCAATAACCTAGTTCGCACCCATAACATTTCTTTCCTGGCAATCTTGGAACCCTTTATCCTTCCTTCTAGTATTCAATCTATTGCTAGAATGATTGGTTTTGATAGTTTTTTTTTGCTAACTAGAGTAATAAAATTTGGATCTTTTGGAAACATCCTTTTGCTTTTCATATTATCCACGATCTTCACCAAGTTGTGAATACTAAAATCACTTTTGGAAATTGGTGTTGTTTTGGTTTTTTTGTTTATGCTTCTTGCAATATGTATGGTAGAAGGACCCTGTGGGAAGATCTGGGTAATTTTTCTTCGTCGGTTAATGCTTCTTGGTTCGTGGGTGGGGATTTTAACACTATCTCTTCCTCTTCGGAATGAGTGGGTGGAAATGCCCTAACCTATTCTCCATGGAGGATTTTAATAATATGATTCTGGATTGTCACCTTACTGATCGAGGCTTTATTGGTTCTTAATTCACCTGGAATAATCATAGACTTTGGCAAAGACTCGACATGATTCTATTTAATGATCTATGAATCAATTCCTTTCTGATTACTTCTGTTGAACACCTCAGTAGAACCTTATCTGATCATTCCCCTTTACTGATCTCTATTAAGGTTAGCATGTAATCCCCCTCTTCTCATATTCCTTTCCATTTTCAAAATATGTGGCTTATGGATGATAGATTTTCAGAGGTGGTTGCTCCTAATTAGGGAGACCCTCTTTATCCTGATGATTTGATTATTGGGATGAAGAGATTATGGCTTAAATTAAAAAGGCTTAAATAATTCCTTAAATGGTGGAACAAACACTGCTTCAAAAACCTTTTAACAAATATAAAAGAATTAGAACAAGAAGTCATAGCTTTAGAAGAAGCTGCTATTCATGATACCTCCAAAAGTATCTTATTAAACCAAGACAAAGATAAGTTAACTCTTATCAAGACATGGAGGAAACCATTGGAGGAAAAGGCTCGTAAAAAAAATATCGAGGGAGATAGAATACCAAATATTTTCATGCTATGTTCAAAATGAAAAAGGCCCTCAATCACATCAATAAAATCAAATATAATGATAATAGTTGATGTTCTGATGATAAGGAACTTGTTGAATCGGGTGTAGCCTTCTTTACTAATCTCCTTAATAATAATGTGTCCTATGAGGAATTAACATGTCCTGAAGTTATCCCTAAAATCATTACTAAAGAAGATAACAAAATGCTTACCTCTTTACCCTCTAAATTTGAAATTGCATCCACTTTACAGACTATGAATACAAATTTTATGGCTTGCCCTGATGGATTCACGACCTTATTCTTTCAAAAGTGTTGGAATATTATCAAAGAAGATGTGATTAAAGTTGTTCTGGATTTTTTTAAAAGGAAATACCCTCCCCAAATATTTTTCTAGTACTTCCATTATTCTAATTTCTAAAATCGATAATCTTAAACTTTGGAACCATTTTAGACCAATAAGCCTATATACTCTTTTTAATATGCTCATATCTAAGATCCTAGGCAAAAGACTAGGTAGCTTACTTCCTAAAATCATTTTCCCTAATCAAACAGGTTTTGTCAAAGGTAGATCTATCTCTGATAATGTGTTGTTAGCTCAAGAAATTGTCCATGATTTAAACACTAAGGTTCAATGTGGTAATCTAGTCTTTAAGTTGGACATTTCCAATGTTTACGATAATATTGGTTGGAATTTCCTCTATAAAATTCTGAACCTTTTTGGATTTTCTAAAATGTTTATTCCTTTAATCAAGAATGGTATAGAAAACTCTAGGTTCTCTTTACTTATTAATATCAAGGTTCATGGCTTCTTTTCTTCTACTCATGGGATAAGGCAAGGAGACCCCCTTTCTCCGACCCTTTTCATTATCGCGGTGGAATATCTCTCTTGAAGTCTTGAACTATTGTTTCTTAAAATGCCTAACATGTTTTACAAGACTAGGGGTGGTTTTCCTATCTCTCACCTCAGCTTTGCGAATGATTTCATTATTTTCTACAATGGTTCTACTCGATAAATTAAGAAATGTAAGTTCTTATCTGAGAAAGTGGTTTTAAAATTAACCCTAAAAAAGTGGCTTTATTGCTAGTAAATCAATTCCTCTTCCTAGGATAAATGCTATTAAGAATATTACGGGGTTTGCCTATCATATTATCCCTATTAAGTATCTGGGTACTCCTATATATCGTGGTACTAAAAAATCTTCCCTTTTTGATGAGGTGATTCAAAAAATTTATAAAAAAATTTCCTCCTGAGAATTTCACCTTCTATCTTTTGGAGCGAGACTTGTGCTGATTAAAAGCATTCTTTGCTCCTTACCCTTTTATCTGCTTTCCACTATTGTCCCTACCACCTCTATTATTAAAAAATTAGCCGTCTTTTCAATAAATTCTTTTGGGGCACTACTGCATCCTCCAAAAAAAACTCATTGGGCTAGCTGGTACACCTGTTGTGGTTCTTTGAACGATGGTGGTTTAGGTTGTAAAATATTAGAAGATTCCATTAAATGCTTCTCTTACAAAATATGGTAGAATCTTAGAAGCAATCACAGCTACTGGTTGAAATTCATCCTCGTCAAATATTGTAAGGGTAGTCACCCCCTCACTTATTCTTTCAAACCGGGGGATTCCCCACTATGGAGAAGACTCTGTAACATCAAGTGGGATGCTGAGGAACTGATCTCCTAGGGTGTGAATTCTGGATTATCCTTCTTTTGGCAAGATAATTGGTTGGGTTTGGGTTCTATTGACTCCTTACTCAATACTCACTCTATTGACAGGATTAAGGTTAGTCATTTCATTACTCATAATTCTTAGGATATCGCTCTATTAGGTTCCCATGTACCCAATGTGATCATTAACAAAATCCTTAATATTTATCCATCATCTAATAGAGTTGATCAAATTCTGTTTAACATTTCCTCCTCTAGAGATTTTGTTTTTAAGGTTGTGTGGCAAGCTATTATATTTAAAAGTCAAGACTCTCTAATTTTTCCCAAAATCTGGAGTAATTCTATCTCTTCCTCATATTCAGTTCTTACTTGGCGTATCCTTAAACACTACATTTTTGTGGATGCCATCCTCTTGAAAAAAAGGCTTTCATCTTCCATCCAAATGTCAATGTTGTTTCCACATTGAAACTATGGATCATGTCTTCGTTAATGGCCCCATTGCTGCTAAAGTCTGGCATTGGCATGATAGTTTGTTTAACACTTTCTATTTGATGGATCCCTTTCCATAATTCACCTTTTAAATAATTTTCTTTCCTCTTCTTCAAAAGGACATGTCAAATATGTTCTGGCTATTACTTTACTGTGGTATATCTAGTGGAAAAAAAATAATGCTAAACATAATGATATTCCTATGAATTTTACCATGTTATTGCTAGAACCAAGTGTAAAATTACCTCCCTTTATAAAGTTTAACCTTCTTCTGTCCCTTCTAGCTTCAAAGGTGTGCATCCGCTTATTTTGGGATTTCCCTCCCATCTTCTGAGGTTGATTTTATTTGTAAGACTATTTATTGGATAAAACCCAACTATCATATCATTAAGGTTAATACTGATGGATTTGTCGCTAATGGGCTCTATGGTTGTGGGCGGTATTTTAAGAGATTTTAAAAGGCAATATGATTGCTGCATTTGCTATTCTTTTAAGACCCTGTTATGTTCATTTTGCTGAACTTTATGGCTTGCATTTTGGCATATCATTATGCATTCAGAAAGGATTTAAAAAAATTAGGTTTGAAATTGATGCTGTCCTCCTTCTGAATTTATTAAATTTTGGAGCGCATGGCAATGCGGAAGTGTACTATATCCTTAATCACACGAGGAGGCTTCTTACTTCTCTTGATTATCATATTTCACATATTTATTGAGAAGGGAACTCGTGTGCTAATTTTCTTGCTAATTGGGGTGCAAAATCCTCTATGATGAATATATTCTCTTATGATAATATCCCTCCCCTATTATGGGGATTTGTTAATTTAGATAAAAGTGTTTTGCCTTATGTTTGGAACATGTAAGCTTTTAATTTTTCCTTTTGTTTCAATCTTTGGCTGGGTGAGGTTTTATATGGGATATGATGATATAGTATATCATTTTATATTTATTGTGCACTTATTTAATATTCTATACCATTTTGTTCTTCAAGTAGATTTGTATATTCAACGATGCAATGTTTATCTTGATATTTATCTGAATGGTCTGCACACTTGTTTGGCTAGATGTTCTTCTTTCATTATTTGGAAATGCTTCCCCTCTTCTTGTGTCCGATGTGAACGGCTTGAGGTTTTGACAATCCAATTTTTTACTAAACTTGTATGGTGCTCGGCCTTTCGACCTGGGAGTTGTCTATGCCTTCCTTTGGGTTTGGTGTATTGCGGCTACCTGCAGGCTGGTCTAACATTATTTATGCTTTTCAACACCTCTGTTGTGGGTGTTAGTTCAAATTTTGTGGGTTTTTCAATCACTATAGTATCATGCCTTCCTGGTCTTATTATATGAAATATCCCTTACTCTGTTATGATATTTTTTCCGGATCTATTTGTATCTAGTGGTATTTATTAAAGCTTCTTTGATCTGGATGTTATTTCCATATTGCTGAGCTGGTTATAATTTTAATTGTAATATGGAATTTAGGGGAAGTAGTGTGGTTTGTTTATTGCTGAGCTGTTGGCTATATAGGAAAGTGTTCTATTGGAAATTCTGAAATTCGGTCTGTTTGACCTGGGAGTTATATATGTTTTTTTTATCTTGGCTTGGTGTATTGCGGCTTCCTGCAGGTTGGATTAACAACTTTTTTCTATTTTCTTCTAGATCTATTTTTATATGGTTGTGTTTATTTAAGCCTCATTGGAACTGGATGCTACTTCCTATCTTGCTAAGCTTGTTATAATTTAATAGTGTCATGGATCTTGGGTGGATTGGTGTGGATTGTTTATTTGATAGCTGCTAGCATGTTATGGGCTCTAATGTTGAAAAAGGAATGTGAATTTTGCTTCATTCATTGAATCTTTGTGGAGCTCTTTTCATTGGTTATACTATTCTGTTGAGCTACATGATTTCCCTATGGATAGAATGTTTCCACAAGTTTGTTTTCTTTGATGGGTGGTAGATTACTTCCCTTCCTTGGTTAGTAGTAGCATGTGTGTTGTGTCCCTCCTTTACTACTGGATGCACATGTATGTGGCTGCCCTAAGATGGAGTGGAGTGTTTGGGGCCCCCTCTAAAATTTTACTTTTTCTTTCCATCTTTATCTGTATCCCTTGGATTTAACTCCTATCTTATTGGTGCTAACTATTCTTCTAGTTGTTTGCAGAGTCCTTTTCTCTTCCCTCTTATCGAAAGCATTTTCTTTTGCAAACTATTCTTCAACCCATCATCTCTAAGTATTATGTGGCGACTTGCTCCCATGTGTCTTTTACTCTCCATATTTCTTTTGGGCATTTTCTTTGCTTTTGATGTGTGTTTTGTACTTAGATAGGGGATTTACTCTTTAGGATGATGGTAGCTCGAAATGATAGACTCAGATTCCCCTTAAGGATCTTGTAACCTTTTTTTGTGAGCAATAAAATTCCCCATATATTTCCCAAAAAAAAAAACTCTATAGCTCATTCTTGTTTGTCTTTATATTGAAGTATGGATTTGGATTGATAATAAAATAAGTACAAGAAAAGTTAAAAAGGAAACAAAGCTAAGAAGCTACAATGTATGATCTATCTTCCTCCAAAATTATAAAAAAAATTAGGAGGGATAGCATCAACATCACAATTTAATTAGAAAAAGGATATACTCGTAGCTATTTCAGATCAAAAATCTGCAAGCTTGTTATTGTCTCTACTCGTATGCGAGAATATGACATGGTGGTGTTGACCTCCATACATGCTATCAAATGAAGTCATTTTAGAGAAATTGATGACTCGATGCAACAAAGACAATCAAAGCTAAAATGCACTGGGCATCATCGAAATCAATCAAAATGACCATCAATCAATGAACTAACTTCTCCATTGCATTCAAAATATCAAAATTAATTAGAGTATACATCTTGCACAATCCGGCGGTCGAATGATCAAGAAAGAGGGTCGTCGACGTGCCATCACGCATATCAGAGTCGAAAGGCTGTGGTGATACCCAAACGACCTACGTTCATAAAGTTGATCATGTAATTAGCTTCGCAACACTAGGACCTATTAAACGAGACTATTCGTGCTCGATTAAGATGAGTCTACTCAAATATCAAGCGATTGAAAGCGACGACGCAAAATTTTGCACTAAAATTAATTCGATTCGACGCCTACTTGAACCAAACGGCCTTCGATCGTGAAATGGATACCACCGTTGCATCCAAAATATTGGAATAACCTAAAATTATATATATATATATATATATATATATATATATATATATATATATATATATATATAATGTCGCTATAGAAGTCCATTAGGTGTTGACCTCATTTTTAGAATGAGCTCTCAATACCTCCATCTTAGCATAGATTCCTCTTTAGACTTTAAGAGTTTCTTAGTCTTAAGACACATCTAGAATTAGGTGGATACTCAACCTAGCCCTAGAAGACTTAGAGAGTTAGCCATAGAATAGGTCATCTTAGGGGTGTTAGGACTTCCTACTTAAACCATTCCTCACTTTCTTCTTCTTCAAGTCAAATTCCAAATCAATTCTATTTGATTTTCTCCAAACTCAAATCAATTCCATGATTGAAATCCATGATTGAAATCTATGATTGAAACCCATGATCAAAATTCATCCTTTTCTTTCATTTAAGTCCTTAAGCTTCCCTCAAGGACTTAACCAAAATCATGATTCAAACCTATTCAAACCTTTGAGATTTTCTCATGATCAATTTATATTCTTATATATAAATGAAATATAAATTCAAACCCATCAAATCAAATTCAAAATTCAAAATCAATTCATGAAAATTTTCTTAAGTCCCTTTAATTTTCTATTAAAGGACTTATTAAAATCAACTCTAAACTTGATCAAATCATTCAAATTTTGGGATTTTCTCAAAACTTATTTATATTCTCATTTATATTCTCATATATAAATGAAATATAAATATAAATCAATCAAATCAAACAAAAAATTAAATTTAAACTTAAAATCCATGAAATTTTAAATCCCTTAATTTTTCATTAATGGATTTAACTAAACTTGATCAAACCTATTTAAACTCATGGGATTTTCTCAAAAATTCTTTTTATTCACATTTATATTCACATATATAAATGAAATATAAATATAAATCAATCCAATCTAATTTAAAAATTAAATTTCAAATTAATTTTTTTTAAATCCTTTAAATTCTCTTTAATGGGTTTAACCTAAATCATGATTAAACCACTTCAAATCCTTGAAAATTTCTCATGATCCATTTATATTCTCATTTATATTTACATATATAACTGAAATATAAATTCAAACAATCAAAATCAATTCCCAAAATCAAACTCAAATCCACTCAAAATTAAATCTAAGCCTTTTAAGTCAAAATCTTGAACTTAGCCGAATCACTTTCAAATCAAGCCAAACCCTTGATTTTCTCTCACGATTCAATCAACCCGGCAATCATAAGCTCATATATAAATCTAAACTTCAATCATTCAATCAAAATCCAAATCAAAAATCAAACCCAAAACCCTTTCATATTCTTCCTTTGAATAGGAAATTTTCAAATGGTACCCTTATGAGCCAACTTTTGATCCTAACCAAATTGGATTGAACCAAACTCATATACCCCTCTCATCATGATCAACAATCATCATGGGATGATCAATCAATCAAATTCGATCAAACCAAGTCAAACCTAAGGGTTGACCAAGTCAACACTTAACCTAAAATGAAACCTTACATAGTTAGATTCCACCATAGGCCAAATGGATTGAAACCATTGATCTAAATTCATTCATGAATTATGTTTGAACTTGATCAAACCAACATTTGAGCCTAACCTAGTCTAATTGGCCCACTTGACCCAAGTTGACCCATTTTGACCTAAAGGGCCAAAATGTGTCAAAACTTAATCTAAGCCAAATTGATTGAAACAATGGGTCAAGTCCATCCAAATCACTTGTGGAACTTGACCAAAGCCTCAATTGGCCAACTAGACCCAACCTAGCCCAATTGAGACCCAACATGACCTAAAGGGGTCATGTTGAGCCAAATTGAACTTAACCCAAATTGATTGGAAACAAAGATACCAATCCACTCCATATGACTAACCTAACCTAAACCTACCCTTGACCTACCTCAAATAGGTCAAATGGGTCAACTTGACCCATTTGACCTAAATGAAGTCATATGAGCCAAAATCAAATATATACCAAATTGAATCAAACCAAAGCCACCAAAATATTTCAAATGGTCATAACAACTTGATCCAACTCTTTGTTTGACCCAATTTGACCTATTGGTCAACTTGACCCAAGTTGACCCATTTTGACCTAAATGGGTCAACATGAGCCAAACCCTATCAAATGGATTCCAAATCTAATGAAACTTGGCCAAACCTAGTTTCTCCACATACCCAACATATCCAAAATACAAAAATAACAAAATGACCATCCTACCCCTAGGCCATAGAACAAATTTTGGCCTAACCCATGGGTAATTTGGTCATACCCTCTTCACAATCACTTGAGGCTTTCCTAAAAGCTCAAGGGGACTTAGTGATGAGTGGTGCACCCAACCCAATGTGTTTGGGTTAGCCCATTTGGTCCATAGACCAAACCCAACCCCTTAGCCTAAAATTGAAATTTCAAACTCCCTCTCAAGCTCAATTCAAGCACATGGGAAGTTAGCAATCCATTCCTTGGATAAAATCGGCCATGTACACACTCAAAATAGATCAAACAACCCTCCCATTCTCATAAATTGGATAAAAATGACATGGACATTATCGGTCGGCCTATCCTTCAAGGAGGAGATATACTCCCCCTAATTCACTTCTGTTTTCACACACTCAAGGTTGATTGAAGAATAGGAAGCCAGAGGATCTATTGGGGGATTGATCCTAAGCTTCTTAGAGCTCTTCCCATTTTCTTCTTCTCAACTTTTGAACAATGAAAAATAGGGGAGGCAGAGTGAATTGCCAACTTCTTCTACACTTGATTTCCTCCCAATTCCTCATACACACGTCTTCTAAGGAACAATCCGAGCTCACTCATGCTTCCATTGGAGTTCCCATAGCAAGGAGAGGAGCAATTGGATCAAAGCCGCAAGGATCTTCAAGTGGTGTTAGTCCATAGAGCAAGCCACTCAATCCGAATACTTAGGAATTTCAACAGGGCTTCATCTCTACCAAACAAAGCTACCTCATCGATCTCGAGCACCGGTGATCACCTCCGGCGAGGTATGGAATTTTTTGATCACTAAACTCAATGTGGTATGGAGCTTTGTGAGAAATTTCACCTCATTGAATTTTGACCGTTGGATTTACTGCTCTCTATCTCTAGATGGTGTGGGTTGATTTTGGTTTGATTCCATGCTAGATCGAGCTTGGATTTTCCCCTTGATCATGAATGGTCTCTATTGATCAAGGGAAACAACTTGGCTCATCTCAGTCGTCCATCCATGTGTTTTAGATGGATGACAGATTATTACACATTTAGAAATCCATTTATCCTTTTTAAATCGCTGGGGATCTAGTCCAATCTTTGATGACGATGAGAATATAAGCATGTGCCACCAATTTGGGATGTGACATTTAAGTTACCCTCGATGACATGTAAAGAACTGATCACCGCCACGCATGCATGAGCTGGGATTAGTTAAAAATACTTAATTAATTTTTAATTAATCAATGGATCTTTAAAAATGCATAGCTCTTTGCAAAAAATTCATAAAAATATGAAATAAAAATTATGGATAGATAATTAAACCTTGAACATTTTAAAACTAATTTTGATGTGTTTTGAATTATGCTTTACTCTAAATTTAGGTTTTATTGGAAAGTATTTTATTAATTACTCTTATTAGGCCTCATTAATCCCAAATTTCTTGGTAAGTTTTAGGGATGACCTCTACCTCCCCTAATTTTCTTGAGATTTATTGAGGGCTTGATTAGAGTAATTGCATATGGTCCTTAATTACCCTTCTCATGTAATTAAGCATAATTATAGATTAGTGGTTTTAGCCTATAATTAGGGTTGATTAAGGTCAGATCCAATAAGTAAGAGGTTTACAGAATAATTTTGGGGCATTTTCCCTAAGCTATTCCTTAAACCCCCTCTTCTCTCCTTAATCTCCAATTAATTAATGGTAAATTCATTACTTATCCCCTTAACCAATTTTCTAAAAATTTAAAAAAAATTTAGAACTTAATTAATCTATCTTGGGTAGATGCTTAGGTATTTAATAACCTAAGTTCAATTAAGAAAATCAAAATCCAATTCACATGTGTGAAAGGGTATTTTGAAATTACTTAAGCTAAACCCTTAGCTTAATTAACTTTTAATTGTGAGCCAAATTGCATTAGGCCTTTTCATTATTAGGTGCATTGCAAATTTAAATTCCTTGTGGGTTTTATGTCATCTCATTGGCTCATAATTATTTAGTAATTCTTCTAATGTGGTGTGTAGGTAAGGGTTAATTAAGTTACTTAATTCATACCTTAACCTAATCAACATAAAAAATGGATCTAATTATCTAAAATTAAACAAAATATTAAAACACATGTGGGAATGGGTTAGAATAGCAAACTCATCTCATCTTTTCAAAATTAAATCAAACTTCAAACTAAACAAAAATCACTTTGAAATTCACTTTGATTTATTCTAAATTTTCTTATTCTATAAGAATGTCTTTAGGATTTAAGTGAAGTGAGTTTGTTTACATGCTTTCATTATTTTGGATCTTTCCCAACATGTTAAGTTGTCTACCATGTGATTTCATACAATCATAATTTTATTTCTTAAATTTTAAAATGAAATTATTTACTTTATGTCAAATTTGCATGTGTTGGCTAAAGTAAAAAATATGAGTGGCTATTATCACTACTAAATCCAAATTATTTTCAAAATACATAAATTCAAATAAAATGTGCTACTTTTGCTTTAATTATAAGCTTGCATATGATAGATTATAAAATCATGTTTAGTATAGGTTTCCTTTCTTTCTTATGTTAGCATAGTTTTGAATAGGAGTTGGTAAGATGTAGGATTCATTTGAAAAGAACCCAACACTTACTTAATTCCATACCCTATTCATCCCTATGCTATCACCTAAGAAAGGTTGCCTATACTAGCATGAATAAATTGCATAAACAAAAATGAATCCGTTAAACAACTTTTGCATATTGCTTTTCTATTTTATTTCTTTTATATACATGTTTGTATTTAAGGAAAGTGATATATTAGTCTAGACAACCCCAAGATTGTGAGGTTTTAAGTAGCCCTAAGTAGGTCTTGTACCTTACACCTCTGGTTAACAATGGCATTGTACTCACTTAGGCTTTTCTTACTTTCATGTATGTATGTGAAAAATTAGATAAGGAAAACCTTTTCTACTTAAGAAAAATCATGCATATTCAACTTCTAAATTTTCTTAAATGGATTACTTAGCATGCATCATAAAGTGTGTTAAATACTCTCATTTGCATGTATAGATATGCTTAGGGTCCATCCATATGCATGTTATATATGTTGGGAAAAGAAATGAAGTAATGTGTGTTATGTGAATTTTGATTCATTTTATTTAATCTTAAAATGCCTTTCTTTTTGAATAGGTTTGTTTAGAGTTTATCTAAACTTAGGATTGATTAAAAGATGTAATCAAAACATTCACCTAAATAAAAATAAAATATGAACCTACTTTAAAAAATTACTTAAGGTTATGGAAGGAAAGAGAAGTTATCTTCTCTTTCCCTCTCTTCATAACTTAGTAATTAATTGTATGTTTCACTTAAACTAAATTAAAACATGAAATAAACCAACCCAAATAACTTAAACAACTTAAATGAAACCCTCCTCTAAGTTGAACATGTTCTTCATACTTAGAAAATTTGAACCTAAAGCCTAGCTAAGCATACCACACAAACCTTCAAAGCACACATTATAAGTCACCACTTCTAGCCTTAGGTTGGGGTGCATGGTTTGATGTTTATTTTATTTTATGATATATATTTTAGATTGGATGTTGGGTGTATGCTTGTAGAATGAATGGTAGATGCTTAGTCTAACTTCTTTTCTGGGAGATTGTGCTTAAGGCACTATCATAAATAAAAATATAAATGCTTTCTTGCAGTGTGCTTTATACCCCTAAGCATAATCCATAGTGGACTTAGTCACCCATTTGTGGGGTGATAAGTCCAATATACTTACTTGGGATTTGTGTGGTGTGATTTAGCTAACCTTTATTTTACAGGTGTTAGTTAGATTTTCACTTTTCCTTTTCATGTAAAAATTTGTATAATTAAGATTTTGGAATGATTGTTATGGGGATTAGGATAAGCATTGGTCATAAGATCTCATCTTATGCACCATGTGAAGCCTTGGAGCATCTACCATCCAACTTTTTAAAGGAGGAACCAAAAGAAGAAAAGAAGAAAGAAGAAAGAAGAAAGAAGAATAAAGCTTGAAGACTCCCATAACAATGAATTCCTTTACTTAAATTGTAATTTAATTCATTTGTAATCCGAGTTGTATAAGGGTAGAGCTCGGCTACCCACATTTGATATTTTCAGGT
Organism: Cymbidium sinense; assembly: GCA_021442155.1. NCBI lineage: Eukaryota > Viridiplantae > Streptophyta > Magnoliopsida > Asparagales > Orchidaceae > Cymbidium > Cymbidium sinense. The sequence goes on from JAKCPB010001287.1 coordinate 141,261, forward strand.
TTGTACAGTGGTGCCCGACCACAACTGCAACTTATTATTTTTTGCGATTAGCTTTATAAATTGATTGATAATTTTTTTAGCTTTTGCATTAAGTGGCATGATTTTCCTAGTTTTTTATTTGCTTTATGTATGGCCTGGATGTGGATTAGATTCCTTAGGTAAAAATAAATTTTTTACCTAATTTAACAACTCATAACCACACCTAAAGCTTAGGTTTAAAATCAAGATAAAAGAATTAGCAACCCCTTAGCTGGATGAGCATTTTTTATAATATCATGCACAAATGCATCTTATTTCACTCTTGATTTGGAGGGATTCCACCTTTGCCAGAGAAACTCGGCATGACTTTTGAGAGTCGTGGTGGAAACTCACCTCTTCCCTTCTCACTGATTTTGGCTAATAACCTTCTTTCTCATGCATTAGTCATAAAAAATCCTATTAGCCTGAGTCAAAATGATTGTACAAAATAAAAATAAAATAAAATTTGAAATTGCATTAGATTTAGGTCATTTGAAGCATGTCCCTTTACATGATCTAGTCTCTTTAGGGAGTGAGTTTAAGGACTTAGTCTCTTTCTAAATAAATAATAACCTAGCTATCTTGCATAAGCATAAAGACTTGCCTACATGTATTTAAAATCATAGGAGGAGTTAGTTGGTGGCCACCCCCAGGCAGTTGTAAGTCCAAGCTATTGGGTGGTTTATCCTCTCTTGTGGAGGCAAACCAATTTCCCATTTTGCATCTTAGATTTAGGTTGTGCTTCTGACCCTCATTGAAGCTCTCTAAATTTAGGTTCTGAGATTTCTTTTCCCCTTTGTGGACCATAAGCATAATTCCTCACCTCTTAGGCATTTCCTTAATCTTGTGTTAAGAAACCTTAAGTCTAAAAATTCTAAGAGAAAATACAACTCAAACAAACTAAATCAATTTATAAAATGTAAAGCCTATCTATAGGATAGTTTGAGATGCTCACTAGATTTCTGAGCATCATGGGCATCTCCTACTTATCTCATTTTGGCTTGATAATAACTCCTCTTTGATCAATCCCATTTGATCTTCAAACATAAACCAATCGATTGATAGTCCTTCCTATTAAAATCTTCAGAGACAATGATCATTTACCTTAATCGAGAGTTTTCTTAAGGGATCCCGTCCCTTAGGATGTAATTAACTATGGGGGCTTGCCCCTGTAGGGAACTTAATAAACCCAATTTAAAATAAACCATGCTTTACTTTTCCATGTAAAGTAGGGAAGAATCTCTGGTACATATGCAGATCCATCAACCTTAGGAGTCCTTATTGAGGTGATTAGTTCCATTAAAGGGTAGTGACTTCTATGTTTCAAAATGGTACACTATTTCCTTGATGATGTATACGATCACCTGAATAAGTACATCTACGGATCTACGTGATGTCTTACTAAGACAAATTTCTATAAGGTCTCTTCTTTCTTTTCTTCATAGATTTGAAAGGCGACTCCCTATAAGAGATTTATTCAACACATAGGGTTAATTAAATAATTAAATAAAGAGGTCTTTATAAATACCTCTTTACATGTAACTAAGATATAACACTCGATTCTCATTCAATGTAGCAAGTTCCCTTGTTTATTCAGATCTAATCAATATAAGCTCATCTCATCTCAATGGTGAAGCTTGAGCTCTCTTTGTGTATCTATCTCACAAATAAGGACTCACCCTTGTCCTCTCTCTCTCATCTCGAAAGCAAGAGGTGAATGAGCAAAATCTACTCAAAATTTTAACCACCTCTTGATGTAGAGAGTAATTTATCCCAAACTTTTGGATGGAATTGTGATGGACACTAAGAGATTTCACCCTCATTGTGAGGACATTAGATATGGTTCCAGGTTTCTTATAGACACAAGCACTTATAGTTACTTACCCCTCCCAATACTAAGAGAGAACTTTCGATTAAGGCTAGTCATTAGATCGCTAAAATGCATAGCATATAGTAGCAGCATGCAAAATTTTAGAATTTAGATTTACGAAATTCAACATCCTTTAACTTAAAGCAGATGATTGGGGAAATGATGGCGCGTCCAATCAAGATCCCATGGTTCAGTCATCCCGGGCTGTCATGATCCCTATTCTACTTAGTCAGAGGAGGTAGTCGACCTAACCTGGTTGAAGGATCATTGTTAGTAGCCATGGGTTACATGTTTCAAGGGAACCTTGTAGACTTGGGATGACGTTTGTCTAATGAGATAGGCTTAAGTCCACCTTAGCTAACAGAGGGCTTTTTTTCTATCAGGTACACCTTATGGTTCACAACTTAATTAGGAGGATCGAGATGTCAAGGATCATTACCAGCCATATTTTACATATTTCAAGGGAACCTTATAGACATGGGATAATGTTTGTTTAAGGAGACAAGCTTAAGTCCACCTTATTCTACTTAGAGGAGGTGTAACTAACTCTAAGGATCATTGTCGCTCATGTGTGTTACGTGTTTCAAAAGAAACTTAGACTAGGATGATTTTGTCTAAGGACAAGCTTAACCTTAAACATGGGCTTTTTTTAGCACCTTATTCACAACTCAAGAACAGTCATTGGGGAACATACCTACAATCAATCGTAATATGATGATGTCATTTCAAACAACCACTCTATCGAGGACTCTAGTCATAATGCATCATATATGTGGAGCCACTCAAATCATGTATTATAACACCATACTAGCATGAGATTATTTGAGAGTAAAACATATTTGACTTAACATTAGCTCTTTTAAGAACTTTCGGGTTTGTCATCTCACAAATGAAAGTAAGGTGAATTGATTAGATTTTACTTTAAGTTTTAAATATCATAGTTTTCATTTAAGCATTTTGAGTTTAATAATTCATTAGATTTTTTCATTTTGAATTGATATTTAATTTATAATTTGATTTGAAATTTTAAACATATTTTGATGTAAGTATCCTCTCGCTGAAATATCCATTTAACACCCATCATTAGGGTGATGTATTATTTGCTATTGATGCTATAATTTATTAATTTAATAATAAAGGATCAGATATGCTATCATATGATAGAATTAGCTTCTCCAATATTTTACTAAGTTAAAATTCATATAATAATATTATTAGATGCTTAGGTTTTGTTAACTCGGACCATTCAAGAACCAACCAAAATTTTTACAAGATCCTCGCATTAAGTTTAAACATTGATAAAGTGTGACCTATGCTAGTATTTAGAACACGTGTGCAATTTTGAGGCATTGTATTTGTATTTTAATCATTCATCGTAATGTTTGCAAATCTCATTCCATTGAGTTATTTAAGTGAATCTTGATATCATAAATCTGAGCATGAGATTGCCTCATGATTTGTGTACTATTCATTTTATAAAAATTTTGATTATTTGCATGCATTTTGAGATGATAAATTTGAATATAGGCTCACTTCATAATGCATGCAATAGTTCAATTAAAGCCTTAATTAATGCCTCCTTATGTATGAAATGTTGTAACTGTGGCATGTTGTAGTTTATTCATTCATGTTCAACTTCAACTCTTTTGAATGTTTCATGGCACAATGTATTTCATTCATTCAAGTATTTTACTTGCATTGATGATCTAATTTTTTACATTTATGATGATGAGCCCAATCTTGTCTCAACAGCTTAATATATTATACTTAGTTCAAGTATTGATCTTATTACTTGTTTAAGTTTCAAATATTATTCTTTAAATATTTTATTTTCATTAATATTAATTTCTATTTTTAATGAAATTTCAGTAACCTCCCGGTGTCATCCCTTCATAGGGGGTTACTTCGAGAGTGTTATAGCCTTCTTACCATGCTTAAAAAAGCATGCATAGTCAGTGTCTTGCAACACTGCGACTTAGAGAGTCTTCTAAACCCACCACGCTTAAAAAATATGCATAAGCCTTCAACACCTGCAATTTGAATTTAGATTTTTATTTTGAGCTTATAGTTCATTTTATGTTAAATTAATTAAGTCTTCTGTCAGTTTGAATTTTGGCAACCTCCTGTGTCTTCCTAGTAAAGTGATCGGAGTGCTAGAACCTTCATACCATGCTTTAAAAATGTGTATAGTTAGTGTGACACTATGGCTTAAAAGTCTTCAAACCACCATGCTTAGAAAAATGTGCATAGCCTTCAATACGATAAGAGATATCGTTTCCTCATGTCAAGCAGATGCACGAGTACTGTCTAGTAAATTTCCTAATGTTAGAACAATATGAGCAAGTACTTAGAATTTTAGCATTTCTCACAATTTTACATTTTTAACACTAATCTAAGTGTTGAAAACTGCATCATAATCCAAGTTGGATCTAACTTGTATTGTACCAATCAAGAAATGGAAATGGGAGGATAAAACAAAACTTTTCATGTAAGTAGCTATAAAAGATTTTAAATCATGTAGAAATAACATGTAAATCCCAAACAAGGTGGCTATTTAATGATAGTAATAGTAGCAAATTAAAAGATTTTACCTAAATGTTAGCAACTAGTTGAAACTCCAATTTCTATATAAAATCAAACCCTCATTTCTATCTCTTTCTTCTAAACACAACAAGAAAATGTTCCTTTGATAGCAAGATATGAACAAGATTCAACTAATATAATGAGAAAATATACACTTTAAGCTCTACCAAACATATAACCTTCTAATTTTACCTTGGTTGAAATCTAGTTATGAGGAAGTAGAAAGTGAGCTCACAATAACAAAGAAGTAAAACCATAGGAAGAGGAAAAAAAGAAGAAAGGCATGATTTTTGAAGAATGAACAAGATAGCTACTGAAATGTGGGATGGCCATACCGGTTGTTTCTATGTTAACAAGAAGCAACAAATTTCATAGAGATTACTTGTAAGAGACGGGATGAGCTAGTAATATGCCGTGTTTGGAGACTTAGTCGAGGAAAGTCGGATGCCTCCTATGGCTCATCTGGTTTGGAGAAAGAGTTCTTTGTTTCATTTGATTGAGAGAAAAGGGAGGCTTTCGGTTGGTTGCATGAAACAGACGTGAGAAGGAAGAGTTCTCCTTCGACTATTCAACTCGCTCGGATAGAATCAGAAAAGGGGAAGGAAGGTGTTCCCGCTCGATTGTGTGAGATGAACATGAGAGAGACTGCTTTGGCCATTCAGAGGACTTGCTTCTCTTGCACGAATGGGAGGGAGATATGGATGAATTGAGAGAGGGCTCGAGAATTGGGAGTTCAGCCAAGAATCATAAACAAAGCCTGGCTGCTCACGTGTGAACAAGGAACAAAAAGGAACTTATGCGAGTAGAGAGCATAGATAAACAAAATGAGGGCTCATTTGACTGCTGTTCGATCCAAGGGAAATTGAATAAATGGAAGGGAGTTGCGGTTGTCGAATGGCTCGAATGGGGTTAGGGTTAGGTATAAAGAGGGTATTTATAAAGGCCTCTTTTTGTGGATTTTAAATAATTAAATCAACTATAATTAAACTTTTCACAGCAACATCATTATATTATTAATATATATATATATATATATATATATATATATATATATATATATATATATATATATATATATATATATATATATATATATATATATATATATATATATATATATATATATATATCAATTTAGGTTACTTTGATACTCTAAATTCAATGGCAATATTCGTTTCACGAATAGAGGTCGTTTGGTTCAAGCCAGTGTCGAATCAAATCAATTTTATTTTTAAAATACGCATTATTATTTCCGACTGCTCGATGTTCATGTAGACTAATTCAAATCAAGCATGGACAACCTCATTTGATAGATTTTAATGTTTCAAAGCTAACGACATGATCAATTACATGAAGGAGGTTGTTCTTTATCATATCTCACTCACATAATGCTCGTTTTCGATGGATTTCCTTCTTGATCGGTTGACCGTAAAATTGTGCAATATGTTAATTTCAACATTTTGAACGTGTTGGCGAAGTCCGTTCATCGATCGGGGGTCATTTCAACTGATTTGGGTAATGCCCAGCGCATTTCAGCCTCAATTTGCTCATTATTGTATTCGAAGTCGATCGACTTCATCTTATAAGCTCAATTCAACTTATGGGGCATGGATGGTGGTCAATACTATCATCCAAATGGTCCATCCATTCCATTCCTCTCCAGCCAATCGAGTGATTAAAGACCTTTCTCATTTCGTAAGTCAACGAAGTCTCTCTTCTTCCTCCCTCCCGCCCATCTCAAGTGTAAGAGATCCACAACAAAACCAAGGAATCTCCCCTTGTCTCTTATTTCATCTATCCCAAACTAGTGAGCTCTTCTTTTCCTTCCTATTCTCTCCAAAGATAAGAAGATCAACCTCTCACCTGCTAGTACAAGCCTATCTGTCTCGCCCAAATCCAACAATCACACTTTCTCTCTTCTCTCTTTAAATTTATAAAAAAAACAAAAAAAGAGACGAGATAAAAAAGAGAGCAAAAAATCCAACAAAAAGAGGCTTTGCAAATTTCATCGTTAATCCTCATTGATTTTGTGATTATGTCGTTCGTATTATATTAATATGTGAATGTATGAAAATATAGTGTATTTGATTTTATGTAGGTGATTGAAGGCCTATGCACATCTCTTTAGGCGGGTAGGTTGAAAGATTTATGGTCGTGATGTTATAAAACACCACTCATGCACGTCTTTTTAAATGAGTGGGCAAGTCTAGTTTTGATATAATTCTCCTCAACTAGGGGAGGTGCTACAAAAATTTTGTCAAAATCTTGACCAACAAGGGATAATAAAAAGATACTTGAAATCAAAATTGAAGTCAAAATTGATATTAAATCAAAATGCACACTCATAAATTGAAGAATGAACTTGCAAAATCATATTAGAATAAAAATTAAATGAAATTTGTGGTGACATTAAGAGCTCTTTAATTTATCATAAATGAGACTTTAATTGACCAAGCAAAGTTGTATTGAATTTGACAACTCTATGAATAGAAATTAAACTTGATAGCTTGCTTATGAAAGAATGAGAAAAAGTTGCTCATTTAAGAGCATGAATAAAAAGTCAAACAAATGTGAACCGATAGAGCCTTGAGAATTCTTCTAATGCAAGAGCATCATTTGAATATATACAAGCAACAACAAAAAATAAATAACTCACTAATAAGCATAATTGACATGTTTTGATAAATGTTTGAACTATACTATATTGTGCCCTAAGTCATTAGAGAAATTTGGGTTCAATATAAGTAAGGCTTGAAACTCATTTAAGACATAAAAAGACTTGCATCAAACCTAAAGATCCTTTTATGCAAAGAAAACTTAACTTGAGCTTGAAGATGAACTTATATAACATTTTGATAACTCACCTAGAGAGGACAAAATTTGGCAACCTCTAATGAGCATGAATGTAACTTCTTGTTGAATATATCGATTGTTTGGCAATCTATGTTGAGATGATTAAGAGAACCTTAAATGACCATGAAGTGAGGTTATCAAACCTAAAGCCTAATATATTAAATGGACATCTATATCAAGCTGCTTTTAAGATACTTGCAGATACTCCAAAGCAACTATAAATACAAGTCTATCACACCAAGATGCATGTAAATATTATAAAGTGATGAGTCTTACATGCATTATAAAAGCCAATACACTCAAGTAAAATGCCTAAAATATGTGTAAGCGACTTATTGAAATAAAGTTTACATGCATCTCGATGTAAGCTTCATATAGATTGAGCTAAAATGTGCAGTGGCCTATGCTCAAATGAAATTAAAATGTATACACATTACGGTAGCCAAATTTTTCACTACCTCACCTCAGAGATTCATGCAAAAAATAAGATGAATCATGGATGCATATAATGAAATGAAATAAATTTGAATATATATTACCTTGAGAAGTGTGCATATCTAAATAAACTTAAAGTATATTATGTCTAGTAAAATGTGCAAATTTCATAAATTTCACAAAATAAATTCAATAGGGCCGCTTTATCTATATTGTGAAGTCATAAGTCCCACTTAACCAATCTAATCCACCTCCTTATTAGGATCGAAGTTAGCAAGATTAATTGTAAATCAAATGTTCAATTACTAAAGGGTGATTTGATTTTTACATTTGCATATGACCATCAAAGGTCTTGATAGAGAAATTTTTTATTTAATCTTAAGCTCTCTATTTTGATATGAAAAATATAATCACAAGCTTTGCTATTGACCCAATCCTCTAATAAAGCGAGTTGACAATGTATATTCCCCAATGATGGCTAAGTTGATTGAAGATATCAACTGGAGGGGTCACTATTATCAAAAATATATAAGATATTTATTTTCAATATTCTCTAATTCAAAATTATAGATCTAGATCTCTATTACTAAATTAATAGATTACGAAATAATAAACTAAATAGTTAAGCATACTTATTTGATGATGGATGTGTTGAATGAAGATTTCAATCGGAGGGATACTACCATTGTGATTGCCATTCCGAGCAAGTTAAACTAAATCATGTATCAATCCAATTATTAAATTTAATAAGTTATTAAACCCTAAATGTTCAAATGAAATTCATAATATAAAAACTTAAAACTCTACTCAACCCATCTTCCACAATTATTTGTTTAAGGTGACAAATTTAGAAAACTCTAGCTCACAAAGAAGCCAATGTTAAGTCAAGTGTATTTCTATGTTTAGTCTCAATCAATCTCATGCCAGTAAGGACGTGGCCGTGTCATTTGTTCACATGGTTTGACCAATCTACATATGATGCGGTTATGACCGTTTGCTTGATAGGAAAAAAACCTATGTTTACTAAGATGGACTTAAGTATGTCTCCTTAAACACATCACCCCAATCTACAAGATTTTCTTGGATGATGTAACCCATGAATGTTGACAAAGATTCTTTAAGTGGGTCATCTAGACTATTTAAGTGGTAGGGACCATGATGAAACCATGGGATCTTGATGCGTGCACCATCATTCAACCATCCACTTTAAGTTGAAATGATGAATTTTATAAATTCACAATTTTATACTACATGCCGATACTATATGCTATGCATTTAGTGATCTAACAACTAGCCTTAATTGAAAGTTCTGTCTCAGTATTGGGAGGGGTAATTAACTATAAGTGTGTGCGCCTATAGGAAACCTGAAACCAGATTTAAAGTCCTCGCAAAAAGAGGGTGAAATCTCTGGTTAGTGTCTTATCTACTATTCCATCTACCTCCTGAAAATTTTACTGACATAAATCATACTCTGTTCATCGAGAGGCCAGTGGCAAATTTTTGGAGCACATAAATGGAAGTTCTTGAAACATATGTCTGCTATCGAGGGTCTGCCTCTCCAAATCACATCCTTCATACTTTGCTTCGTATAATTCAACACATTAATGTTGTCCCCTTCCACATTGATGCCTTTGTATTCATCCATGGTTCCATGACATGCCTTGGTGGAGCATTGGAGTTCCACAAATGTGTTATCCCAATGCGGAGATTATGTCCCACTCTAACATGCAGATCTGTGTGGTATCCCCCATACACATAAATCGAAAACAAACACCACAACAACACACATTTCACGTGGCACCATGAGATTGGTTACTTAAGATCGACTCGACCCATGGTGGCGATGTAGCTTTAATCCCCATCCCGTCTAGATCGGTTGGGATTAAACCTGCGGTTCTTAAGGGTTTAATTGATTCGATCTAGAAATCCACCGTCATTCGATCACAGGGCGGTGCATGATATATCATCTCGCGAACAATGAGAGATGAGTTAATTCACCTGTTCGATCGAGCTCACCGTGCTTGGATAAACTCCAAAATGATCCCACACCTTCACAACATCGATCGAAGGGGATTCATCTGCTAAGATCTCAAGGCATTCACATTTCCTTCATAAAGGATCAACCTATTTTTGCAAAATCTCAATTTTAATGGAATTATCTCACCGTTGCTAATGGCCGGTGGCCAACTCGATTAAGGAAGCTTCGTCTAATGGAGACGAAACCTGCTTGTTAGCACTTGGATCAATTCCTCGCTGATCGCTCGGGAGGCCACGATCCAACGATTTGGAGCTCAACTTTGATCGAACTTGGGCTTCCGATGGTCAAAGAGCTTGGGAAACAATTCATTCTCGCTCAACGAGGACTGGGGATGGTGTGTGTAAGAGGAATTGAAGTTTGGTTGAGATTTGACGGAGTTGGAATGGAGAGATGGGTCCCCTAATTCGATTTGTAAGAGGAATTGAAGTTTGGTTGAGGTTCATGTTCAATTAGTCAATTGGAGAGGGTTGTAAGCTTTGGTTTGGATCCATAATAGGAAGTCCCAAGATGGTTCAAATTTAAAACATAAGGTATATCTAAAAGTGTACTACACCAAAACTACGAAAAGAACTCAAAATAACTTATAATAGATTCATAATTAGAAGTCATCAGTTATTTAAAATTTAAAAAATGGTTTACACTCGATCTATAGCTCAAAATAAAATAGCTCAAATCCTTCTAAAACTCAAAATAGCTTATATTAATATTTAGATTCATAATTGGGAGTCACAAAATATTTAAATTTAAAGTTACTCACTCTTAGTGTATACTGTAATAACTAAAAATACCCAAATATAATCCTCATGGAAAGAACTCAAAACACTTATAATAATTAAGATCCATAATTGGAAGTCTGTAAATTTAAAATAAGATATACACTTGAGACTTAAGAGTGTACATAAAATTGAAAAAAAAAAAATAGCCCTAAATCCTCATCAGAAGAATATTATAGTAAATATTTATTTAAAAAAAAAGAAGAAGATCACTAAGTATTTCAAAATAATTATTATATATATATATATATATATATATATATATATATATATATATATATATATATATATATATATATATATATATATATATATATATATATATGGAGAAAATTTCTGCATTCATTTATGAGATCATCTACTAAATCATCATATGAAGTTTATCACTTTGAAATCCATTACTTTGATAGGCATGGTCGGGTCCCGTTAACGGTAGCATCATGCAAACTCAAGAAACAAATTTTTAATATTGGACACGTGTCCCGATCGGATTGGCGTCTGGACACAGAGCCCTGTTCACGTAATAATTTCTCCGTTTATAAGCAGTGGCAGAACTCTCGCGGGAAGTAGCGTCGAGCTGATTTCAGTCATTAAAGTCGAAATATTTTACTCATTTTGCTTATGTTGTTATTTTGTTTCTAAATTGTTTTAAAGTCATCCATATTGGCAGGTTAAGACAGATTCAATTTTAAATTATTTAATATTTCCAATAAAAATATAAGCCTTATCACAGTATCCTGTCAAATATGAAGGAAGCCATGTAAACTATAATGTCCTAATGATTTGCTGATCTATTTTTTTTTTTTTTTATTTGGTGAAGGTAGACCAATTTTACTTTTATGTGAAAAATAATATATTCTAAGAAAAATTAAATAAAAATTGATGTTATATAAACACCTCATGCGACTTATCAATAAATTATTTTTAAGTCGTGGATCCTTGTCACCATCTTATTGTTGTTTAATCCATTTACAAAATTGTGATATAAATAATTACATAAAATTAAAATTATCTAAATCCCATCAATTATATTTTTAAAGATTAGTTTTATGTGAAAAAATCAAAATGGACTTGGTTCAACTAAAATGATCTAGTACTATAAATTGTAGGCTCCTCCATAATTGGGGGAAAGAAAGAGTTTTATATATATACATATATAGATAGATATAAGTATAAATTATAAAGAATGTATTCTATGGTAGGAGTTAAAGGAGCCTTAAGTGTTGGGATTATATTTGAAATATTATTTTATGATATGTTTATTCAATATTCTTTGAGAAGAGGAGATCATAGGCTAAGAAGTCCAATATAAATCTTTATGTTGATTTGGGAGTTGAAATAAATGTTTATGATATACACTAGCTTTATTAGTGATGGCATGTATCGACTTTATTAGTGATAATTGGTAATAAAATGAGTGGATATAGATAATAATGTCCATAGTATGCATCAGCTCTAAGTGTAAAGCCACTCATCCACTTGTGCATTATCATCTTTGCAACACTTAATTTTACACTTAATTTTATACTTCTCTTTTATTGGTCAACATTTTGCAACATAAAAGCATTGCACGTCTTATCACCATCTTATAAAATTTTGTCCGATGCATTTCTCCTCTTGAACCATCCAACTTGAATTCAACTAATAACGTCCACCCATCTATTTCAGCATCACATTGATCAATAAATTCAAGACCCAATGTTATAACCCCAACACTAGATCTTTGACAATTAAAATTACACTCTATGTATTCTATTTTAGATTTACTCGAGTAAAAGCTTTTAAACTTTAAGGGTAACCTCTAAAATCCACATGTTTCTTGAACTTTCTCTCTAATATTATCAACAAGAAGAATATTGTTAGCAAAAAAGTCATTCTATAAATGATTAGTAAGAACATCCATACTTAAAACAAAAATATCTGAGCTTAAAGTTAATTCTTGATGTAATCCAAATGGAATATAAAATTACTTAGTTAATCCTCCTTATGTTTAAACACCAATAATAGATTCAATATATGTAACAGATTCAATACATGTATCCTTAATGACTTGAACATAACCAATATTAACTTTTTTATCTAGAACTCTCAAAAGCACTTTTCTTGAAACTTTATCAAATGCTTTCTCAAAATCAACAAATATCATATCGTCATTACAATCAATCTTTACTTTTCTATTAAACTTCTTAATATATGTATAACATTCATGGTATATCTACTAAAGATAAAACTAAATGAATTTTAAAAATTTGTGTCACGTTGTAACTTATGCTCAATTACTCTCTCACATAATTTTAATTTTGTCACATTAACATAATTTATTTATAATTTGCACTCTCATACATCAACTTTATTGTTAAAAATCGGAATTGACAAACTCTTTCTCTACTCTTCTAATATCTTTTTAGACTTTAAAATAATATTAATAAGATTAGTAAGCCAAGAAATTCTTCAATCTTCTAAGCATTTACAAATGTCAATTAAAATATTATCTTGTCCTAATGCTTTTTCACACTTTATATTTTTAAATCTCTTCAACATTAGGTTTACTAATACAATAATAAAAGCAAAACTTTTTATTATCATTTAGGTTACTAAGGACACTTTCTAACAACCATTACTAAAAAATTTATCAAAATATTCTCCTATGTTGAATATCATATTCTAAGAAAAGCATTTTTTATTTTTTTTCTTAATATAAATCACTCGAACTAGATTTTTACTTCTTTTATCTTTTTACTTGACTTATTTATACATGCATATTTTGTCTCTTTAGTATCCAATCTATTATGTAAATAACTAAATACTAAATTCATTGCATTACATATAACTTTCTTTAAATTTCTATGGGCAACTTTATATCTTTCTTAATTCTTCATGCTTTTACAATTAAAATAATTATTTTAGTTAATTTTTTATTTTTTTATCTTTTCTTGCACATTTTAACTCCATTAGCAATTATTTTTACTAATAGGAGCTTTTTTTACGTTTTAAGTATATTTTTGGTAACTTGTTTAATCTCACTTGCCACTTTTTTTTACATAACATAAACTTTCTCATGAACATCTCAAATACTAAAATCTTGTAGCTTCTTTTTTAAAATACTTTTATTATAATTTTTAAGCACAACTATTAAGACAACATTTTAATTTACTTTTTATCCTCCAAACCTTTTCTCAAAATCTAAAATAATAGATGATGGGTGATTAAACTTTCATTCATAATGACCTTACAATCTTTAAAATTTAACGCTCTATTTTTTTATTGAAAATTAATCAATTTCTATTTTATTAGGTCCATTCCTATGAGTGATAATATGCTCACCTTTTCTTAAATAAGGTAATAGAAATTACAAAATCATAAGCTAAAATAAAACTCAACACAATTCTACCTTCTTTATTAGTCATTACAAACTTATAGCTAGCCATCTTGAATGATTTTTAAATCTTCTATCACTTTATATGTTCATTTAAATCTCTTCTAATAATTTTTTTAAGAGGTACTATTTGTATTAATCTTTTTAGGTCATTAAAAAAAATTTTCTTTGGGGCATACATCCAAACCTACTTGAGAGATATGAATACTTAAAATATTAATAATCTTAGCATCAATAATAATCTTTAAATCTATAATTTTATATTCTATTCTATCAATTTTTACAACATTATTTTTGTAATTGTTATTATAATCACACCTATAGCATTTCTAATACTCATAATTGAATAACAAAGTTTAAAGCCTAAACCATCAATCTCTATCTTCTTCACAACCTATCTTGTTTCTTGAATATATAAGATATTTATCTTTATATAAACAATTATATGTGTATATATATATATATATATATATATATATATATATTAATTTCATTGATTTACTTATAAGAGTACTTATATTGCAAGTGTTTATCCTAATTCTACTTTCATGGCTAACATGCATTCTTATATGAATAATATGCATTTGCTTATTTAACATTGCACCAGGTGCCGATGGATCTGGTCTTGCATGTACACTTTTCGTTATAGTTAGGTCATATAATATGTTGCTTCTCTAAAACACCCTAACATTGACACAATTTATTAAATGATTCATGTCATGATTCTTCCATAAATTTTATGATGGTTGTCGACTACTTTATGCAACCCTTCACTTTTTTCATTTGAGACTTAGTACTAGGCAACGACATCGTTGGATCATTCAATCAATGTCACAGAATTTTTAAATGTGCTTCAAGTATTTGATTTTTTTTGCTCAATTGTGCTTGGACCATGACATATTTATCTCACCGAGGTATTCAAATTGACTGTAAGTTTGATAAAATCCGGATCCACCGAGGTGGTATGGTTGAGGTTTAAGTTTTATAACCATCTTATGTGCTTGCGGGTGTATGCAACTCCTAACGAAAGTGGTTGGTGTAGTCATTCCATGTGTTGAAGATAGCAGAAGAAATTCCACTTAATTTGCCCTTGAAATTAGTATTTATTAAGTCTTCCATGCATCAAATCTTGAAAACTATTTGACATTTTAGATGTTCAATTTGAATAAAACCTAGTGAATTATTTGACTACTATTTCAAGATTTAGGATTTAAATATAAAGAGAAATGTTGATTTTTTTAAATCCCGTTTTTCCCGAAATTTGCCAAAGCAGGGATTTAACAGATAACAGGGAGAAATAAGAAAGTATTAGGAATTATTTGGCGTGACTAAATATAAGTTAACCTTGCAACCAAACAACATCTCCTTAAAAAAAACGTAGAAAACAATTAGCTAACTTTAATCCTAAAATCTTTAGCTGCTTAAATATTTGTAATAAGTTAACAAAACATGTAGCGAGAAATGGTCAAAAAAATTATATTCAAATCTTAAAAAGCTCACCAATTTTTAACGCTAAGGTGGAGTAACAAGATTCACTTTTGGGCTCTTCTCGGATTATATAAAATAGTAGAACATTTGTGCATCGCTAGCCATGCACATTAATCGGTGCTTCTATGTCACAAGAAACAAAAATTACAGTGCGGAAGTATGAAAATCTTGCAAAAGGTAAGCAGGCTTACCCTGTTTCCAAGTAGAAAGGAAATTTGCCTTCAAAGCCCGAAAGATGAGTAATGACATTCACAGATTTGATAAAGCAATGCCATACAAGAAGAGTGCAGAGAGAAAAAGATGTCGTCGATGACTTATATAAGCAATTGAAGACATTACTTTTAGGCGGAGGAAGAAGAAATCGGAGGATGGGGGCTTTGGGAGAAAGAGAAAGTGATCGCAGGCCAGAGAAAGAGGGTGTGTTTGTGTCTGTGTGTTAAGTGAGAGAGAGAGAGAAGAGGAGAAAGAAGTTAATTTTTAAAAAAAGAGAGTTTGTGAGAAGCCTTGGATTGATCGTAGATCCACATGATATATTATTTTTTGTTAAAAAAATTTAAAAAAATCTATAAATTTTATCTATTATCTATTCTTACTTTTAGTTTCTATTCAACATTAACCTCATACTCAAAATCAAATAATCTATAATATAAAAATATATATATTTATTAAATTTCATTAACTTTTAAAACTTTAAACACTAATTAATGATATAAATTTTATAAAATTAATTAGACAACTTATAAAAGCTCTCTTGAAATTTAAGTAAATTTTTTTATTTTAAATTCAAATTCATCCATTATATACTAAACATCATCAAGCTGATTCTCCTTTTGAAAGTATTTACATTTTAAAACAAAGTTATGCATTGAAATTTTTTAAATTATTTTAAAATAAACATAAATGATCATATAATTTAACAAAAAATATGACAATTTGCAAAATATTTAATAAATAGTTAAA
The DNA here is from genome assembly GCA_021442155.1 of Cymbidium sinense. Taxonomy (NCBI): domain Eukaryota; kingdom Viridiplantae; phylum Streptophyta; class Magnoliopsida; order Asparagales; family Orchidaceae; genus Cymbidium; species Cymbidium sinense. The sequence continues at coordinate 157,655 of JAKCPB010001287.1, forward strand.
ATTAAGTTAACTTTACATCAAAGTTTTTAGAGTTTTACAAGTAGCACTGAAGTTTGGCAAATCATACTAATATCAAATTATGTCATAGTTTATGGCAAAATCAAACTAATATTATTAAATTTAAGGGAAATGCTTCTGTTACTGCTAAATTTTCAAGAAACTTAACATAAAATTTAACAAATTCTTAAAAAAATATACCTTAGGACACAGTAGCTTAGAAATAAAACCACATTAGCTTACAATCATTGAAGCATATATTTTTTAAATATAAATATAAAAATAATTTATAAATAAAACTAGAATAATAACCCAAAACCCTAATATATAAATAAAACTCGGATAATTGATATCCATAGAAGTTATGATTTAAGCAGTTTATTTTCAGATATTATAAATATATGATATATATATATATATATATATATATATATATATATATATATATATATATATATATATATATATATATATATATATATATATATATATATATATATATATATATTATACGATATATAATATAATATATTGAATATATATGCATTATTTATATATATCAGTCAACAATATTAATATCTTTTATAATATTAACTGCATAATATATTAAATATATTTGACGCAATCTTTATGCATTGAGGTCTATGTTCATGTTTTCTAAGTCAAGTAAAATTATTATATACAAGAATATTAAAATTATATTTCACCGTTGATCAGCTTCACTGAAATTATGACTATCTATTTAAATCTTAACTATATATCTAATAATTAAATGAATGACCCATAAATTTATGCTAAAAATAATAATTTTTCATCCATTCATTGTATTTTTTCAGCATATTTATATTTCTTTTGATAAGTTTATAATATAATAATAATCTTTAAGTTTAAAATAAAACTACTTTTTCTTCTTAAGGGTTATCTTTAATTTCAATTATTTTAACTTTTGACTATTATGATCACAAAAATCATTATTTAATCAAATATTATTTTTGTCATGGTCATGGCATAATTAATAAATGAATAAGCCATAAATTTATGTTAAAAAAATAATTTGCACTGTGTTTTTTTTTAAGTTATGCACAATAGTCATATATTGCTATAAATAAGTTTAGATTTTAAAAAAATTGGACCAAATAGATCAAATAGAATGTAAAATCAAACAAATCATGGTTCAGTTATTTTAATTTGATTTTGAATAAATTTAAGTTTAAATTTAAAATTATTTTATTTATATTTATTAAATTATTATATAATGAATTATCAAATTATTATATATATATATATATATATATATATATATATATATATATATATATATATATATATATATATATATATATATATATATATATATATATATATATATATATATATATATGCACTAAAAATATTTCAAATTTTCATGATGGTTAAAAAATTTACCAAGTTAAATAAATTTGATTTTTCTTACATCCAAATTTTTTTAATAAATAAATCCAAAAATCAAAAACTAAAGTTTCCTTGAATTAAAATCAAAATCCAAATTATAAATTCAAAACCAAATTAAATTGCTCATAAAATTTAGTTTGATTTAATTTTTTAGGTTAAAATAAGATAATGCACATCCTTAGCTATAAAAAATAAGGACCTTGATAGGCAATTCGAGTTATTGTCATCACTGCAATAATTGTTCCATTTTCTTTGGACAAGAACTTGATTCCAACATCACAAGAAAGTTAAATCAATTTTTATTTTTATCAAATTTATTAGTTTCAAAAATATTTTAATCAAATTAATTGTACTTTCAACAAACAAGTCAGTAACTCTGGCATCATTATATATTGCAATGCTCAGTTGTATACTGCTTAGATGATAATATAACAAAATTATATAATTTAAAATCGATGCTTAAATTATGAATGATCAGGATTTGTCTATTTAATAAAATTTATAATATATATATATATATATATATATATATATATATATATATATATATATATATATATATATATATATATATATATATATATATATATATATATATATATATATATATATATATATATATATATATATATATATATAAAAAAAACGATGAAGTAAAATTTTGCCTTTAAAATCTTTGGGAGTGCACATATTTAAAAGCGAAACAATAAAACTTCAAATTTTTTACGTGGAAAACCTCAAAAGAGGAAAAAGTTGATAAAAAAGCTATATCTGTTTGAGTACGATCTTCCGTCGGATTAATTATATGAGAAATGGATAATGCGGTAATAATGTTGGCATGATGTTGATGATATGCGACGATATTCGGCGATGTTGGCGATGATGTTGGCAACGATGTTGGCAACGATGTTGATCGATGACGATAGTGGTCGGTGATGATAATAAACCGCGATAATGGATGGCGAGGATCGGTGGCGGCGTGGGCGGCGGTGGTTGACGGCCGTCAGTGGTGGCGGCATCTTTGGAGGATCTTTAGAGCTCTCTCCTTTTCTTTTGCCTCCTTCTCCTTCACTTGGCCTCCCTCATGAGGAATGAATATTGGAGTGGCGCTCATCATACCCGCACTCCACTTCATGGACTCAAAATGATCCCCTTGATCATATAATGTATTTTGTGCATTTGAATGTCAAATGAAGTGTAAGATCTTTGGCTTGTTGGAACCGTCGCTTCGATTTGACTATAAACACTCCATATTTGAGAGCTTTTAGGAATTTAACTAATGTCTTAAAGTTTCAATGATATTTTTTGATCTCGACCAGTTTCAATTTCTTAACTTGCTTTTGGCATCAAGATTTCAGAGGAATTTTGATCAATATAGATATATATATATATATATATATATATATATATATATATATATATATATATATATATATATATATATGACTATATGTATAAGATATATATATTGCATGATCGGTATATATGATGGCAAATATTCCTTAACCAAAGATGCTATTGTAGCTTGTCTATCTCTCAACTCCTCCTTCTTTGGATTGAAGATAGATAGCTCTTATTGCATGCAATTTTGTCACACATCTCTCATGCATAGCTCATGAGAAAAATTGAGCATGAAAGGTCAACCTCTGCTATATAATGCAAGCACTTTATGATGCTTTTGCTATAGTTTCTTCTTGCTTCTTCCACATTGTTCATGTCTGCTTCTTGTTGTTCTTCAACTAATATTTTAGGATCAACGATGTTAGTTAATCGATGGGGATAAGCCGTTGCAACGAGATTATGAAGGTTTAAGTCATCCATGAAAATATCATCAGTAGGCCTCCTTCCGGTGAGCATTTCTAATAGTATGATTCCAAAGCCATAGACATCTCCCGAGCTAGATAAATGGACTCCTCTTCCATATTCTACAAATAAGATGGTGAACTTTCAATAATTGTATGTTTTGAACTTTATTTGTTTGCATGGTTTTTATCCTTATATGTCTTTTTTTGGTTTTCTATTCCTAACAATTCAAGGGAGGTTGAAGAATTCAGTTTAAGTATATCATAATGCTTAGAAAACTACTCTCTTGGGACAACATAATCAATAGTTCCTTTAATTCAACTCTTACTCTCTGAAATTTGGAGAGGTATGCTTATAGATTCAAAAAGAATTCTTGCTAACCCAAAATCTCATGAGCTATCATGTCTTCATCAAGTAGGATGTTGCTCTGCTTCATATTATAATAAATAATAGGTGGTTTACAACTATGGTGAAGATATTCCAAAGCCTCGACCACATTAATGGAAATGTTGAACCTCTATTCCAGTTGAAGAAAAACTCCTCCATCAGTTGAATCTCCTCGGTGCATCCACGCGTCTAAATTTCCCTTCGGCATGAATTCAAATACGAGAGCTTTGAAATCTTTGCGATTGAAATCAATGGTCGAGCAAGATGTCAAGACTCTCACAAGATTACGGTGTTGAATGTTTCTTAAAGCATCACATTCAACCGTGAAACTCCTGAGGCCTCCTCGTATGTCAAGGTTGAACATTTTGATGGCTGTTGTTGTTTGGCCTTGGTGCAGTGTGCCTTTGTACACTGACCCTTATCTTCTTCTCCCTATAAGATTAGCATAAGAGAACTCATCTGTTGCTTTAACTAACTTTGAATAAGAAATCATTAGAAATGGTTCTTCTATAGCTGCTTCGCTTGAAGCATTTTTCCTTCTCTAATGTTGTATTTTGTACCTGTAGTAGTACAATATAGTAGCAAAGGATAGGAAGATCAGAAGTGCACCTAGGATTGGGAACAAAATCTTGAGAACACGATGAAGCATTCTCTTCATTTTGTTATTGTTTTCAAAATCATCGACACACACAAGAAGGTGAAGTTCGTGAATCCCTCCACATAGCTCAGTGTTTTCATCGAGATCGATCACCATTGCATTTTTAAAAACACCAGCATTCAACACTTCACCTTGAAATTGTTATATGATAGATTCAACAGATTGAGCAAGTTGAGATTTTGGAGAGAATCCAAAATGGCCCTTGACAAGTTATTTTGAGAAATGTCTAATTTTTCTAAGTTCCACACCTTTCTTATAGCAGTAGGAATAGGGCCCTAAAACAAGTTATTGTCCAAGTAGAGTTTGGTTAGCATTAGATAGCTTCTGAGTATTTGTAGTATCATGCCTTTGAATTTATTGCGAGAAAGATCTAGCACATTGAGACTCACGAGCTTGCCAACTTCTGGCGGAATCATCCCATCAAAATGGTTGCCAGCCAAACCCAGATATCGCGATAGTGCAGAAATGCCTAAAATTTCTTTGGGAATAGTACCTATAAGGCTGTTATGTTCGAGAGTTAAGGCATTTAGGTTGTTGAGATTTCCAATATTTGAAGGAATAGATCATGTTAATTGATTATGCCAAAATCCAATTTGAAGTGAGGTTCGCCAAGGAGCAAGGGATGGCTCCCGTAAGTCCATTTGAGCCAAACGAAAGCATTTGCAAGTTTCCCAATGTTGTGTGGTATGTCTCCCATGAGATTGTTGAACTCCATTCCCAATGAATTCAAGTTCATAAGCTTCTCTATTTCAGATGGGATGCTTCCTGAGATATGGTTGCTGCTAATTGAGAGGTATTGGAGCTGGATCGAAAGGTTGGCAATAGATTTTTGTAGAACACCCCTAAGTTCATTCGTGTGAAGACCGAGGCGTTGTAAGCCAACACAGTTGGTCAGAGAATCAATAAATTTTCAATTTTCTTGATGTTGTATCAACAGATATTATAGAATTCGACACCACTAACTAGTATCAAGCATTAGTTATATGCCCAAATTAGTAATTCTTATTTTCTATTAGTAATAGCTATCGTTATATGAATGGAACACTTGCCCCTGTTTGCTGGTCCCCATTTACATTTTACATATAACCATGTAATGGAAAAGGCAGTTAGTAATGAGAATTGTTTTCCTTTGGTCTTGTTTGTTACGGTGCTTTCTCCTTTTGTTCTTTTCAGGTGAGTTTCTACGCCATAGTGGTGTCAGAGCCGGTGTGAGAATTTCATGGCTGAAGAAAGTAAAAGGTCAGCTAACAATGACGATTGTAGCTTAGAACATCTTCGGGAGATGCAATTGAAGATAACTCAAAGGGTTGAAGAAATCACAAATGAGTTCTTCAAATTTGCTGCTGAGATGAAACGAGAAATTCAGGGTTTGAAGAGAGAAATGTCCATCCATATAGCAACAAACCTTAGGGTGCCAGCAACCACACCTGTAGCTCGTAAGGATCCTATCAGAATGCGGGAGACGCGACGCCATTGCTTGGAACGAAACTCCGATTCTGAAGATGATGGTATTGTAGGAAGGCGGTTCGATCTGTCAGATCCTGAGGACGAAGGCATCCATTTCCCGAAACAGATACTCGATGTAGGAAGTATGGCTATCATGAACGAAACCACAGCGAATTCCGTGTTAAGCTTGATATTCCATTTTTTGATGGACATTTGCACATTGAGGATTACTTGGATTGGGAGCAAGCTGTAGAAAGTTTCTTCGAATACATGGTTATTCCTCCAGAAAGACAAGTAAAGTATGTTGCCTGTCATTTGAAAGGGGGCGGCAGCGTGGTGGTTACAACTGCTGCAATCGAGAAGAAGGAAAGGTAAGGGTCCTGATCATAGTTGGTTCAGAATGAAGCAATTTTAAGAGGCCATTTTCTACCCAGTGACTATGAGCAGATGCTATACGTGTAGTATCAACATTATACACAAGGGTCTAAATCAGTAAATAATTATACGGAAGAATTCTACCACCTCAGTGCCCGGAACAACCTTATAGAGACAGAAAATCAATTGGTTGCTGGATACATTGGAGGATTGAAAGATACCATTCAAGAGAAACTAGAGTTAAACTCCATTTGGTCCTTATCTCAAGCAGTCAATCTAGCATACAAAGCTGGGATTCAATTAAACCGACACATCAAGAATGGTTCAGTCCCAAGCAGGTAATAAGGCTCCTCAAACAAATGATGGGGAAGGGAACTCATCAAGCTAAACAACTGACAAAAGACAATCCCTATACAAAACCCACTAATCTAAAGTATTTTCCCTATTTTCATCCGGGACATAAATCAAACGAATGTCCTTCACGTCAACAAATCCAACTCTTGGAAGGGGAATCAGGTGAAGATGATAAAACAACAGATTCAGAAATGAAATGGAAGGTGATGCTCTTTGGATTATGCAATCCACAACACTGACATCTTATGCGATGCACAATTAGGAACTTAAACAATTTTGGGACTTTTTTAATCTATAGTATTTTGTACCGAGAATATAATTTCTCGTTATGTTTGTGCAAACATTACAACACCAAAACACCCTTTGAGGTTCTACAAACAAACAAATCACATTGATATACTTGTAAAATGTTTTTCAATAAAAATTTGTATGTAAATTGTCGATAATTGATGATAATTATCCTTAATAATTTGAATAATCAACATATATCAAACATATATTCTTTTGATTACTGCAACAAATTAAATTAGCTAGCAACAAATTATATTTGTCTCTAAATAGCCCTGATTGCTGCTTTCAGACAAAACTGCAATATTAGCCTTTGATTTCTGAAACAAATACAAACAATTCTAATAATATTCCAGCAATGGTTAAAACTATTGCAGCTGTTTCACATTAATATTATAAGTTATTCTTTTTTTACACAATATTCTCTTTTATATTTAAAACAATCTTAAATTATGAATTAATAAAAAGATGATCCAAATATAATATTACAAGTTAAAAAAATCAAGTTTATGTATACAACGAGCTATTAATAAGATTACAATCAAATATATTCCCAATGAAACTAGAACATGCTAGACAAACTTTAGGACCATCTTTTAAATTGGATTTGAGGATACCATAAATTTTATTCGATTTAGTAAATCGTTCAAAATTGTGAAGGGTTGTATGAATGGAAGGTGATATAACATTATCAATAACTTATGATTCATGTAAACTTAAACAATTTTGGGTTTTGTGCTGTTTATTTTTTTAATCTTAATGTATAATGTATCCATGACATATACAACACCTATCCAAAATCTTTAATACAAACAAAACATCACTCTTTAAAATGTGAATTAAGTACCTTTATTGAACTAACTAAATCATAAGTAGAATCAAACTAAATTGAATCATGTTATAATTTGATTTATTTGGTTTAATTTATTTCACTTTAACTAAATTTAATCCAATTAAATTAAAATTTGTGCATTCACTCAATCTAGATTGATTTGATTTTTGTCATATCAATTAAATCAAACCAAATTATAGGTAGAACTAAAATTTGTAATAATAATATCATGGGGACTTACATACATACCACACACAATTCTTTGTATTTATATATCTAAAGCTAAATTTTAATTTTTAATATATAATATCTCAATCTTCAATATTACATCATAAATACAATCATTACTTTTTTAAAAGTGAAATATACACATACAAAAATAAAGTGGTGGATAAATTATATTTAACTTTAGGTGTTACATATGTAAATTAATAAGAATTGTAGTATCTATGTAAATCTTCCTAATATTGTTTCTTTAAGTGTAAACATTTTCAAAGAAAATAATAATTGACAATTTGTTCATTAAATTTTAATTTTGGTTGATCAAATGGTATTTTTTTAAAATCTAATTGTTAATGAAAACATAAATAACATTTACTCTTAAACCTAAACCAAGTCCTTCAATAAATGAAAACAAATCAATTGAATGTATTTGATTTGATTCATTTAATTAACTAATTATGCCTAATTAATTTAAAGTCATCATATATTTGAAATCTAGTTTTACATTGGAAGTTCTATGCAAACATTTATTTTAACTTTAAAGAAAATGCTTTTGTCAATTCTTTATACTTTTTTCAATTGTTTAGCTTAAAGAAATGTTTAAAATTAATATAAATTCTTGATATATAGGCATTGATTTATTAATGATGAAATATAATAATACATGATTACACACAAACTATTGGTGTAAGAGTTCTTAAAAAAAGAAAAAAGTTAGAATAAAATTATGAACAATTAGTTAATAGTTTTTGGTTGAAAGTACAAGTTTTTTTGCCTAATTATTAATCATTAGTTAATTTAAATCATGGTTACAAGAAGGTAAAGAACTTAACAAATTGCTAATAAAATATAAAGTGATTGACATGATTTTTTTCTATTATGTGCTTTTCTTGGCTCCATCTTCTTGGAAAACTCTCTATTGAGAAGAACTCTAATTGCATGTAAATTGTTCATCTCTCATTGATGGCCTTTCATGCTAATGAATTGAAGAGAGAGACCTACTTTTGCCAAAGAAACCAAGCATTTCTTAATGCTTTGGCAATTGATCTTCTATAAACATTTTAAGATCTATGATGTCATTGATTCTGAGGATATGTCATTTTAATGTGATTATGTAAAATAAGTCAAAAAATATCATTGGTGGGCCTTCTTCTAGTAAGCATCTGATATTATTCCAAAGCTATAAACATTTGAGAGGTAGATGGAGCTCCTCCACTGTATTCTACAAATTAATGATACATTTTAGAAAAATAAAATTACATCATATTGAAATAAGCTTGATTAATTATAACATTAAAAAAATCAATCATTACATAACCAGGGCAACATAACCAATGGTTCCTTTAATCTCATTTTATTTGTCTTGGAAAGATGTATTCATAGCCTATGAAAGAATTCTTAGGCAAAATCTCTAAATGTGCAACCATGTCATTTAAGTAAAACAGCTTGAAATCAATGAATGATTGATGGTTCCAAATGGTGAAGATACTCAAGGCATTTTCAACATCAATTGCAATGTTCAATCTTTGCCTAAGGAAAAAATAGCATCTCCATTAGTTTCATATTTTGTATGGAGCCACTTGTTCAAGTTTTCTTTTGGCATGAATTCAAAAATCAATGCTTTCAATCTCATGGTGATCAATGCTTCATGAGGAGACCTTGATAAGATTACATGGCGTATTTCAATGTCACATTAGATGTAAAACTCTTAAGATCTCCATGAACCTCAAGTTTGAAAACTTTAATAGCCACAATAATTTTAAGGCCTTTATTACAATATCTTCCATATCTACTAGATATGAAGTGGAGAAATCATTTGTAGCTTTAGCTAATTTTGCATAAGAAATTCTTGAAAGAGTGTTTAAGGATGAGTTTGATGAATTTATTCTTGGCTACTTTGGTTTTGTATTAGAGCAATATATAACAAAAGACCAATAATATAATTAGCATGCTAAAGTGAGAGCTAAAATTTTGATTAAATTATGAGTATTATTAATTGATGATAATCTATCATTACATTTTGCTAAATAGAATTCCTATTTTTTTGTTTCCAACAAGAGAGACCAAAGAATTTGCAAGACACCTTCATATGGAACTTCTCCTTCAAGATTATTAAATGATATATTCAAGTGCTTAAGAAAGATAAGATTTTGTAGAGATTGAGGAATGACACCAAATAAATTATTATGGGTCAAGCTTTAAAGGCTCTTTATATTTCCTATAGGAATGAACAAAAAGTTGTAGTCCATATGTAATTCAAATAATAGTTGACAAGTTCCAAGTGACTCTATTTCTCCATCAAATTATTATTAGAAAAATCAAGTATTAGATTTACTAGGTGACCAACTTCTGGTACAATCCATTAAAAGAAATATGTTATAAATCAAGAATATTTGAAAGTGAGGGAATGAGAAAAGTTCTCTTGGTATCATCATTTTGATTAGATTGAGGGCCAAATTAGAGAATCAAGATTTTTAAGCTTGAAGGTATAAAACCTATTAATTTATTAAAACTAACCACAATTGGCTTAATCTTGTGAGATTGCTTAAAGAGTAAGAAATAATTCTTGTAAGACTATTCTTCAAGTGTCAAATGTAACTTTTCAAGCTTTCCAATGCTATTATCAACCTTCCAAAAGATTTTCATACATCCCAAAACCAATTAAATTGGTGTACCTATCAAGTTCAAAGGGATGCTTCCTGAAATATAATTGGATCCTAATGTTATTTGTTGAAGCTCGGTGGATAAGTTCCTTATTTATTTTGGAAATATTCCACCAAGGTTATTTTCATAAAGGCCTAAAATTTTTAAGATGGTACAATTAGTTAATGAATCAAGAAATTCCCAGCCTTGTGCATTAGTTGCTTCAAACTCATTTAGCTCCATATTGAGGTGTATAAGGTTTGACATTTTCCCAAAATATGTTGGTATCACTCAAGAAATTATTTGTATTGATGTCCAAAATCGAGACTTGTAACATTTTGAAAAATGATCAAGTGAACCATTGAAATGATTTAAATATAAAAATTTCTAGGTTTGAAAAAGCTTGGGCAATGTTAATTGAAATGTCACCATATAGTGATTGATTGCTAAAGAAAACGTAATGATGATGAGGTTATAAAATGAAGAAGGAATGTTAGAAAGATTATTATCACATTAATATTTTCTAACATATGAAGGCCACCAATCTCTGGAATTCTCCTCCAAATGATTGTAATGAACATAAAGAGTTTCCAAGAAGGTGAGATTGCAAAGCGATGGTGGAATGTTGCAAATGAGGTGGTTTCTAGTAAGATTGAGGTGGCGAGTGGAGAGAAAGAGTTCATAATAGGTGAGATTTTTTCTATAAGTTGGTTGCCACCGAGGTCAGAACTTGAAAAACATGCAATTGGTGAGAGAGCGAATGTCTCCATGAAATGAGTTAAAACTTTGTTGAGATGTTGTAGACATGTGAGAGAGACTAGGAGAGATCTCACCATATAGACTATTCTTGAGATCAAGCCTTGAAAGGTGAGGTTGGATATAGAAGGAGGAAGATGGCTATCAAGTCATTGGAGTTGAGATGCAAGGCTATCACTCTATTCAAGTATTTCGACATATGAAACCTTCCCACGAGCAAAAAAAAATTTTGTTTTCAAGCTCATGAAATTGGCGGAAGAAGCACTACTGCTTTGCTACTTCAAGAGTTGATGCTTGAGAGAAATATGCCCATTGTAGTTAGTACTGTTATTGCTAATGGCAAAGAGTAGATCAACACGATGAAGAAGAGAAAGGGTATAATGAAGAGCCTCACACTCATATTAATTAATATGAGTTAGAGTTGTTTATATAATTTCTATACACATATGCCTTCATTAATCTATTTATATGCATATTATTCAACAAGAGATCAGATAACGATCGTTGGTTATACTTTGACCTGCTGAATCAATGCTTCAGCATTCTCCACATCCTTTTTATTTTCTTTTGTGTATACTTTTCAAGTCAAATCAAAGAACATATTTCCTTACCAAATAGTATATTTTATACTATTTATTTTAAATCTTTCATAATGAATCTATTTATATATTCTTGATATTATTTGATAAGAGCTCAGATATGTGCGACTTTGCCTTCACTCACTATGAATCAATGCATGCATCAACATGTAACTATTAATGAAAATTATATATATATAAAATGGGAATCAAAAGAATTTATTTTAGATGATTTTATTTATTTTCCTGCAACATTTCAAATACTTAAATATAAACGTGATCATAATTATAATATTGTTTAGTATTAAAATTAAATTAGTAAGTCAACAACATTAATATCTTCTAGAATACTTGACTGGATAATAATATTCTATAATATTTTGGAATTTTATGCCCGACTTGTACGTAGCTCAGTCAAGTCATTAAGGTCTTTGTTCATCTTTTCCTTTTTCATGTTTCTTTGTCAAGCTGGATTATTATCCATAAGATTATTATTATTATTATTATTATTATTATTATTATTATTATATATATATATATATATATATATATATATATATATATATATATATATATATATATATATATATATATATATATACATTTTAAATCTTCATTATATATCTAATATTTAATAAATGAATGACTCATAAATTTCCATTTAAAAAATAATTTAGGATGTCATTTTTGAATTCTTTGTATTATATTTTATTTTTATCAAAAGCAAGTTTTATTTATTTATTTTGTTGCTCTAAAAATCTTTTATATTATAAGATAATACTTTCTTGACTATTTGTAAATAAAATGTCCCCATCAAAATTGAATCAAACATTGAATATTAATAAAAAGAAGTTCTAGATTCAAATGTTCAACTGACTTAATAAATATTAAAACTAATATGATAAAAAAAATGGCATAATAAGAATGCAATAATAATATTTACAATGATCTATATATATATATTTTAAATAAGGGCATTTTTTTCATTAAATATTCTAAATATAATTATAAATTAAAATTTTAGAACATAATATTTTAATTATTTCCACTATACTTTACAAATATAATTATATATTTATACAAATACTTGTAAAAATCTCTAGAGTACTACCAGTAGATTGGAGAGTCAATAACAACTAAAATGGGAAGAAATTCCACTAACTTCTCCATATATTTATAGGAAAATTTATATACATATCATATAATTCTTATGTATTTATATATATAACATCTAAATTTTAATATTTTTATATATAACATCATAATCTTCAACATCAAATCAAATATATCATCATCATTCATTTTTTAAAAGTGAAATGTACCTTTTTAAGCATACAAAAGTGTTTAATAAGTATACATCTAATTTTAGGTGTTAAATATATAAATGCATAAGAATTATGTGGTACGTACATAAATCTTTCATAGGTATAAGATATTCAACTTCAAAGAAGAAGAAGAGATTTTTTAAATTAAGTTATTTGTTTTATTATCCTCTCGCAAATCCTCCCATATCATTCCACCCACTTGCCGTCATTGACGGTTTTGCAAAAAGACAAAAATTTAATAAGGGCTCCTATTCCATTCCACAGAAGAAGAGATTTTTTTTTCCTCTCCCGCATCCGCTCGTCTCCTCACGGATTCTCGGTCTCGAAACCTCGCTCTCATCCCGTCTCCTTCAAGTCGCAAGCATTTTCTCCTCCAACTCTTCCTCATATCCCGACTGAGATTCACCGTAAACCTTAATCTCTACCGGGGGTGAAACCGACTCATTTTTTTTAGAATGAACAATATTTTAGATAATTAAATAATTATTATAATTATATATATATATATATATATATATATATATATATATATATATATATATATAAAATTAGTAAGATAATATCATCAAATTTATAAGATAAAATTATAAATAGATACGAATGTTAAAATTACAATCTATAATTTACATTTTACTCACCTTCTTAAGATTAAATATATAAATTAGTTTAGCTTAAGATTTATATATTCAATTATTTGATGACTACAAAAGTTCATAAAAGGTCAAAATCTCCTTTAACCATTCTTGAATTACTAAGCACAAAATAATTTTTTAAACCAAATTTATGCGAAGTAGACCAATCTAAGTATTTTATGAATTTAACTAACATTAATATCAATCGATATGTGCCTTTTAAATATTTTTTAAAAAATAAAAAATTAAAATATTAATATATAAATATAAATATAGTTTATAAGAGGAATATGACTAATAATATAAAAATTTTAAAAAATAAACTTTTATGACTTAAAATTAATATAAAATTATAAAATATAATTTATCTCTCTCTCTCTCTCAACTATATCAACTTTCCTTCCTTCATAAACCGAGCAAGTTGCCAAAAAAATCATTATTTTTATTGGTTGTCAAATCAGCCACCTTGCCGATCATCACAAATGTGCAACAAAATGAACTTGAATATGTGATATATATATATATATATATATATATATATATATATATATATATATATATATATATATATATATATATATATATATATAATGGTTTCATTTTATCGAGTGATAAAGACCTAATGTCCAATATGACTAGTAGATATAAAGATGTACGTGATATTATAAGACAAACTGTATCTTTAATCCTCTGATTTTATTTAAACTTAAAATCAATTATGCTTATAGTTAGTCAGAGATAGTCAAAATTGAAAATTGAATTGAAAAATCAAGAGCTTGATGATTCTATTTGAATTTTTGATGAACTGTCTGATTATAATATTAATCAATATATGATTTTTTATATTTTATTAAATAGTTCAAGTAAAAATTTTAGAGTAAAATAAATACTTAATTTTATATATTGTAATTTTTAAACTCCCAAATTTCTGAAAGCTTTGTCTAGCCGATCATAGTCGTGGTTTTGCTTGATTCTTGGCATATCGATATTTCGATGATTCACCCCATGGCCAATCACCCTCAATAGTTAGAAGAACATGGATGCCCACTTCAAGCAATTTGTCCCTTCATGTATTGTAAGATCATTTACCTCTTTACTCTCTCTCTCTCTCTCTCTCTCTCTCTCTCTCTCTCTCTCTCCTTTGCTTATCCTTGACATTCCTATTGCAATAATCCCAACTCAAGTTTAGTTCCTCCATTATTTATGCTTTGTGAACTTTTAAGTTGCATATCATTATTCTTTGAAGTTGAATATCTTATGCTCGTATGGAAGATTTATACGTATCACAATTCTTATGCATTTACATATTTAACACCTAAATTTAGATGTATACTTATTAAACACTTTTGTATGCTTAAAAAAAGGTGCATTTCACTTTTAAAA